>JANHZT010001744.1:101511-124618 GCA_032468215.1 Stegonotus admiraltiensis | reverse complement strand
ATATTTTATACAAAGTCAGCTTATTGCCCCCACAAACCGGGTCTTCATTTTACCTACCTTTGAAAGGATGGAAGGCTAAGTCAACCTTGTTAAGATTCACTTAACAACCGTGTTACTAACTTGAGAACTGCAGTGATTCACTTAATAACTGTGGCAAGAAAGGTCATAAAGTAGGGCAAAACTCACTTAAATATTTGACTTAGCAACATAACTTTGGGTTCGATTATGGTCGTAAATTGAGAACTATCTGTACTAATAACAATATATTTTATTAGACTAAAATACTGGTTTGATTTAGATGCATTACTAAACATTTTACTTTATTTGTAGATTATCATGATAAAAATTAATCTAAGGCAAACTTGAATTTGCACCCTTGGAGCAATCTTGTAATGATTAAAAGTTTCATCATAATTAAGATTAATTATAGTTTGCCACCTATTCCAATACACAGCTAAATCTGGCACAAAACTATATATTTAATCTCAAATGGGAGCTGAATCCTTGAATTTTCTTTGCAGACATATTGGGAAACTAGAGGAAAAGTGAACATGTGAACCTAATGTTTGAACTACTTATACTTAATGCTAAACTATGATACAGTTTTACTTGTGAATCAGGCCATGAGTAGTGAATGTATTTCTCTACTCACATCCCAACTATTATTTTTCAGGTTCTATAAAGACCTAAAATTGTTCACATGATATGAGATTAAAAATGAAACAAAATTAGTGAACTTTGAAGAAATGTCCATGAGTAACTTCCACATTTACCCCCAAAAATCAGACTTCCCATGTTGAGTAGGTAGACTATCCCTACTTCAATAAATTGTAGCACAAAAATGCCATGGCAATATTTATTTTCTGGTACAAATGTTTTAATCTTGTCTCTACTATTTAACTTATTAACATGAGCATGTGTGATTTAAATACATTTATTTGTTTAAAAAAATTATATAGCTATCTATCTTAAATACATAATTCTGGGTGATGAACAATAGATAGAATATAATATAAACATCCATAACCCATTAAAATAATAGAGTTCAAGGAAAAATTAGGAAGAATCTAAGCATTTACAATTGCCTGTTGCTCAAACCAGTTGTCCTTTGTATCAAGTGAAAAAATGTCTTGGGCTTGAATAACCTTATTTTACTTAAAAGATTCCTCATAGTATTTGGGTCAACCTATAGTACCTTATCTCTTTCTTCCTCCAGACGTATATGAGTAAACCTCTGATCTTTAATTGAGAAAAAAACAAATATGGCAATGCTGTATAACTTTTATGGACAATAGACACCTTTGCTCATTCTCACTATTTGGCTATCTTCATAATTTTTCCCTGCAATGGGTTGAAATCTTGTAATGTAATAATCTCATGATAGCACATTCTCACCTGAAACCAAACAAGAACGTATGGAAGAAGGCCATCAATTTGTGGGATTTTGCAGATTTTATAAGTTGCTAATCATTATTAAAAAGTTAAGTTGGGGATCCACAGAACCCAAACAGATATTGCAAGAATCTTGGCACCCAAGGGCAATACATTAGCAAACTTTAATATACAGTATAGGAAATTCACCCTTAATATGTTTGGAGATAGCAATCCTATTGGCCTTCTGTTGAGTGTAAAGACCTGGCTTTTCTCCTGATCATTAGGCCAAGGTCACACTTGAGCCCTTTCTATGGTACATATGCATATTTTTACCAACAGCCTCAATTACATGTTTTGGGTTTGAGATTTTTTTGCATTGTATTTATTCTTTTTTGTTTGTTGGTTTTTTTACACTGCCTTGAGTCACAAGTTGGGAGAGGGTCATCTTTATAAATCTTTTAAATTAAAAATATAAATAAATCATTTTCTAGCTGTTTTCTTCTTTCATGGCAGTTAAAGGTAAGGATTTTCTCCATTAGGATTGAAGTTTTGTTTGCAGTCGAAATCTGAAAACCAGAGGGGAAAAAAAGATAAAATAGAAAAGATTTTGGATTTTTTTTTACTGAGTAATCTATGTGTAGGAGGAGTGGCAGAATCTGGGGGTGGAGTCAAAAGAGGAATCAACCTAGAGCCATGATGGCGAACCTATGGCACATGTGCCAGAGGTGGCATGCAGCACCCTCTCTGTGGGCACACAAGCCATCGCCCCAGTTCAGCTCCACTGCGCATGTGCGTGTGCTTCCCACCAGCCAGCTGGTCTTCGGGTCTGCCATGCATGCACGGGGGGTGGAGTACATGCAGGGGGACGTGCACGCATGCATGGGGTGGGGCACATGGGGCAGTGTGTGCATGCACGGGGTAGGGCATGTGGGGGGCCACATGGGGGGCAGAGGCATGTGCGGGGGCTGCACATGCATTGCATTTGGGGGTTCAGGCACTCCCTTTGGGCACTCGGTCCAGAAAAGGTTAGCCATCACTGCCCTAGAATCTTTACATAGCCACAAACAAACTAAGTCCAACTCCTCTTGAATTCCAAAGCCCACCAATGTTTTCACTTTTATTTCAAGTCCTCATCTGTTTAGTTTGAAGTAAATGAAAAGTAATTGGGGGCTGTATACTATATGTTCAATATAATTTGTTTGGCCCCGCAGATCTGCCAAATGGTTGATCTCTCCTACTCTCCATTTCTTTTTCCTTTCCACCATCCAGTAACCTATTGCACATATTCTCTTTGGTACAGAAAATTACCCATTTTAAGTGGAATCGTTGAGAAATCGTAGTCTATCTAACTTTTCTCAGAAGGTTGTTGGAAAGTTGTAGTGAAGCATGGGATGCCATTGATATAAATTGAAGGCGCATCCTATGATACTGTCTGTGACTCTGCATAAGAAGATTGTCTCTGCATTTTTTGCATTTCTCTGAATGACATACAAGAATGTATCTCCCCTCCTTACATTTTACAAAACTACTTCAACTTATTTTTTGGATAGGTAGAATATGACTAAGCCCTTTGGGTTTAGATTGTTGTTGTCCTTTGGAATCATTATCAGCTAAGTTAACAGGTGATGTTTATGTAAGCTAGCCAAAATACGCATTTAGTTTAAGGACAGTCTGTTCTTCTATATAAATATATTTATCTTTTCAAAGCGTCAGTCTAGATTTCTTTAAATGAACAACTGGTAGGAACAGCAGATTTTAGCTACGCTCTCCCCACCCTTATTTAGGTTTACCCGGTTCCACTCTTAATCAGAGCCATTTATATATAATCATTTCTGACCCAATGGTTTATGCTTGCAGTGTAAAGCACAGTTACTGTAGAATATGAGTTTTAAAAATCATGGCATGGATTTCTCTAGATAAATATCAACTTTCTTTTTAACTTGAAGTAAGACATTAAGAACTTGAACGCATATGCTTTCAAAAACATGTACATTACTTCTTACTTCTAAAGTGTTAACAAAATAACAATGTACTAATAAGATATCTTGAGCCAGTAAATTCAAAGCAAAATAAACTTCAATCCTTGCAGGTGTGGAAGATTCATATCCACTTCCAGTTCTCCTGGCTCCTTTATTGCCAAGACTGGCAAATATCAAGGACAAAATGTCCTCTCAAATTATGAAGACCAAGCAAGGATAATACAATTATGATTTGGATATTGTTGAGAGGGCTGAGCAATTTTCTTTGCTAGTTTTCCAGGAAAACCAGGATGCTTTCTGTCTTTGTGGGATCAGGCCCAAACCTGTGGTAGAAGAGATACAAAAGTGCTAATGGCTCAAAGTGTAAGTTGTACAGGCCCCAGCAGTCCCGCTAAATTTGAGTAGGGTTTAAACCTCAGATGAACTTTTGCAGGGTTGGATTTTCTTCAGCTGTGGTGAATTATTTCCATGCTTTCTAGTCACCAGTTATAAGCCAATGCCACTCTAAGTCATTTCTGAGGAATCAGATGGATTCATATCCCATTCATTTCCAAATATGCAAAAGATAAATGAGCACAAGATAAATGGTTTCTCTAAATGCTTGATCCAACATCACACAATGAAATCGAATGAGATATTCTAGAGTGGGTTATAGTTGTTAACTTCTGGTTTTCTAATATGGAAACGTTAGCAGAACTTTTTCAAATTACATAGATCTTGCTGCAGGACAACTCTCATCGTTTTTGATGCTGGCCATAATGACTAGAATTGGTAGAAGTTGGAATTAGTGAAGTAAAGGGTCATTAGTTGTTGACTTTTCTTTAGGAAGTCACCTCTGTTATGGTGATGTAAATACTGGTCCCATTGTTTCTGTTTTCTTGAAATAAAAGATAAAGAAACGTAGATTATCAACATGGGAAAAAGGACAATTCCTATCAGCATGGAGGATAGACTATTCCAGCATTGCTCTCGGGTAATTTTTCTTATTGTTTGATTTGTTGTTTTGGATATTATTGCATTTGTTCTGGCATGTTATTGTTAATCACTCCAGTTGTCCATATAAAAGGGAAAGGTCTGCGTGAACATGAAACACAATTAAAGCTTAATGTAGGCAGTAAAAATGCATTTTAATAGAATCCAGGGCCAATTTAGCTATTCTCAAAAAGGAAAAAAAATCATTGGCTCCATCCAATAAACCACAGCTGGATTTACTAAACATGCATCTGTATAACGTTAAGCAAAACCGGGTTATAATTCAGTTCTTAAATAAGAAGTGAAAGTTTCTGTCTAATGCTTCCCAGCTGGGCTTGTGTGCTTCTTTTGCAGAGACTGTCTGTCAAGCAAAGGCCTGGTATTTACTATTGTTCAGAGTACAATTGGCAATTAGAATCTCATCATTCACTCCACAGGAAGGAAAAAACAGCGGTTTCCCAGCGGAACTACTGAACATTTGGAGACATGCTCTAAACTGGATTGCAGTTAGAGACCTGTCTCCTTTCAATTGTAGTTATATTTTTGTATAGCATCAGAGGTGGTATTCAGCAGGTTCTGACCAATTCTGGAGAACTGGTAGCAGAAATTTTGAGTGGTTCGGAGAACCAGTAAATACCACCTCTGACTGGCCCTGTCCCCATCTATGTTCTGCTGCCCAAGTCCCACTGATCAGAAGGAAATGGAGATTTTGCAGTAACCTTCCCCTGGAGTGGGGAAGAAATAGGGATTTTGCAGTAACCTTTCCCTGGAGTGGGGAGGAAATGGGGATTTTGCAGTAACCTTCCCTTGGAGTGGGGAGGGAGTGGAGATTTTACCTTCCCCTGCCATGCCCACCAAGCCACACCCACCAAGTCACACCCACAGAACTGGTAGTAAAAAAATTTTGAACCCCACCACTGCTTAGTGTATATTCAGAGGGACTGCTTGATGATTCAAAACAAACAAAAGCATCCTTGAAACCTTTAAAAGAAGACAAATCATGGACAGTTTTGTTTTGTTTTTAACTTGGGTGAAGTATAGATTTTGGTAAAATTGCTTCTTCTGCTAGATGTGGTGGAGCTGGAGAAAGACATATGGACTTCTTTCATTTCTTTTTCCCTGGTGAGCGCTCCACTTAGATGTGATTGTTCAATATCCTTTCAGAAATGGCACTTTTAGTAGCCGAACAGTTCTTTGGGTTTTTTTCCCCCTAAACCATTCATTACCCTGTGGGATTCCGGAATGCTACACCATAAACATGCAATTTAAAGGAAAAAAATACAAGACAATAAAATAGCATAACAGCCTCCCTATTTAAAGTGTCTGGGCAAATAAAGGACTGCTTTAACATGCTATCAAAATAATTAGAGTGCCAGTTGCACTTGGTGTACTACTATAAATGTTCTCTCTGTGAATCCTTTCACCTGAATGGTTAAAGTGAGAATGGGAGGTGTAGAGAGTTATAAAGTTGATTTTAGAGAAGAAACCCAGAGGCCACTGGGGAAACACCATGTTTGGAAGAAATATAAATTAAGTCCAGGGAAGTGAGAGAGTGTCACAAAGAGACTTAGGCTCTTCCTTCACTCCCTGAGTTATAGGAGGGAGGCAAAGGGACCAAAGAAGCCTGCAAGGTTATATCACTGCTGTTAGTAAAGTAGAATTCTCGTCTTTGCATGAAGTGTTTTCCTGTTGGGATGGCAACTTGATGGGATGGCAGGAGAACCTTTTCAAACCATCCCGAGATAAGAAAAGTATGTCACCCATTTAAAAAAAAGGCATTTTAACTTAATTTTTAATTATCTTGAGGACCCAGAACATGTGTCTGTATGCAAAGGGAGATGCTTATGAGCTCTGTGTTGCTGATTCTTGATCTAAAATAAAAAATAAGATTGGTAGAGGAGCTTCAGAAAAGTTCCTTAAAGTAACTGAATCTCTGGTCTTTTTGGATTGACAATTCATTGAATTCAGAGCCATTGTTGTATAAGATGTTATACTAAGTCTAGAGAAATCCAGGTGGATGTCTTCATTTAACCATGGCTGTCAGTAGATGACCATGGGCCAGCCACTCTCTTTTAGCCCAGTTAATCTCACAAGGTTATTATGGGGATAAAATGAAATGAGACTCTTCTTCTAATCAATATTGCCTTCAAATCCCAGATGGGAAATAAATTGAATGAATGAAAAAAAAACATGAGTGTGGTTAACAACATGCATGGCTTTGATGCCATGACAATTCTCAGCAAGGATAGTCTCTTGATACCGAATTGAAATTTGAGCATTGAGTATGCAAGACATAAAAGGACAAAATGTGTTTATTCTTGTCCAAGGACAGTACTTGCACAAAATCCAAACACAATATTGTCCTTATCCAAGCACAATTCATGCAATCTGGGACACTTTTGCAATGCCTTTTGCTTACTTTGTGGTATAGTGCCACAAAGTCCTTATGTATAGTAGTCACAGGACTGATTTGGTTTACATAATGTTAATACATAGAGACAATCAAGGACATACTATGAGGCTCTTAAAAGGTCCTATTAAATCTTGTCATCCCATCATCCTCTTTAGTGGATATTGTCTCTGAGCTAAGGTAAAACATGAATGCTTCATGAAAGTACTTGTATATCAACAACCATGGTATTAGATTGGTTGAGACTTATATATTAAACAGTCTGAAATCACTACTCAATTAATTGTAACAGTTAATATAGTTTGTAATTATTAATGTAGTTATTAATGGATTGCTACAAAAACTGAATGTCACATTCCAATAATTCTCTAAGGGCACTTTACTGTCATTGTAGACAATATACTTGTTATAAATACACATATACACATGGATACATAGATAGTATAGTTGTTGTAAATGCACATATACACATGGATACACAGACAGTATAGTTGTTGTAAATAGACATATACACATGCATACACACACACACGCAGTCTAATAAATGCAGATGAGCTGAAGACAGAACAGTTCTTTTTGGTGCTTGGGTCAATCTGATGGAATCATAAAGGACCAAAGACCAGAACTACAGAATCACAGGGTTGGAAGATACTTTGGAGGTCTTCTAGTCCAATCCCCTACCCAAAGCATCCTGGACAAATGACTGTCCAATATTTTCTTGAAAACCTCCAGAGTTGGAGCACCCACGACTCTGGGGACAAACTGTTCCATTGAAGTGTGGCCTCATTAGTGCAGTATGGAATGGTACTATTACTTCTCGTGATCTTGATGCTATCCCCCCACCCACCCCCGTTGATGCAGCCTAGGATTGCATTAGCTTTTTTTTTAAGCAGCTGCAGCCTGCTAGGAAAGCAATATCCTTTCACAGTTACTACTGTTAAGCTATTCTATGCTTATGGAGTTGGTTTTTCCTGCCTTACTTTTCTCACTAATGAACTGCACCTTGTTGGATAGAATGTTGAACGGAAAGAAGGAAGTTGAATATTATAACACTGCCAGATTAGACTTGGTGCATAAAGAGGTGATTCAAATGTCTCTTTTAAAAAAAGCAGTCAGGTGTTCATAAAACCTCCCGGTTAATTTTGGATGGAATCCCCAATTGCTGCTAATGGTATGATAATTTATGTCTAAAACTGCCTTCACCTCTAACTCCTGCCTTTTCCAGAACATGTTTATTCAAGTAATCATGTCCAACCATCAGGCCAGGCTATGGTAGATGGGAATGAAAATGGCATGACATTTAAAAGTAGTTTTTTCTGTCTTGATTGCTTTGAGAACACTTTGCTCTCAGAAGAATCCAGGCAAATATTATGCTCCAGAAAGAACAGCCAAAGGGCTTATAAAAAGAAGACCCTGTTCATCGTGACCCAATGCCGGTTCCCCTTTGAAGGCAACCTGCTTTACGGTTGCCAGATTGGGGCACCTGAGAGAAAGTGGTAATTGAAAGCAAATATTTTATACAGCAGCCTCCCAGCTTTCAAATGACCTTGTCTGTAGTAGCAGGGGAGGCTAGCTGTGGAAGATGGGAGTCCCGAGAGAATGTGGGATTAGAGTGAAGGGAAACACCATGGTTCTCAATAGAAAAGCAGCTGTTTCTGATATAAAATGAAGTATCGGGGCAAAAAAAATGGAATTCTAGCTTAGCTTTTTCCTTGATACATCAGTTCTCTGGGACAAATACACACTCTTCAGACTCATACAAAATAGCACTAACGTTTGCTAGCTGGTAGTAAGGTATAAGCCTAAATTGACTGTTCAAACATTGAAACATAAATTCTGGGTCTATATTCTGAAATATGCCATTCCACTCCCCTTCCAATGAATATCCCTCCCTCATTACAAGTAATTAATTACATGTAAAAAGCTATTAAAAATGCTTCATTTCTAAAGCAGAGTGGTTTCACTATGAAAGACAGATCTTGTCTCTGAAAAGATGGCAAAAAGGAGTTTTGATGAATATTCCCTGAGAAGGAATTCTAGAGTCATTACAAAAAATAATGCCCCATTTCTCATAGAGTTGTACAATGGTATTTTGTGCCTCCATGATTTATCAATATTGTTTGACCACTGTGGAGGGGATGTTGTGGAAGGGGAAAATACTTGGGAAACAAACTATTTAGACAGCTCTTGAAAATCTTTTCAGAGAAAATAATATTTTTAATGTATAGCAATAGCACTTAGACTTATATACTGCTTTACAGTGCTTTACAGCCCTCTATAAGTCGTTTACAGAGTCAGCATATTGCCCCCAACAATTTGGGACCTCATTATATATGGGAATGGTATATATGGGAAACAGTCATAATGCCTCTTTGATGAATTCATCCACTACTTGAATGCCTTAACTCAGTTATAGAAATCTCTCTTTTAATTTTTTTTTTAAAGTAGCTCTTTAACATAATTATGCACACTTTCACATTTGTGGTTCCTTTTATAGTGGGAAATCACAGTTAATTTCTTTGCAAGTAATATTTTCCATGTGTTGTGCTGTTTTAACCATTCTTTCAGTGGGGAAGTTGCCATGGTAATTATGTAAAGCTCAGTTTTAGCTTGTCTAACTTGGAAGCGGATCTTCTCTTATTCAGCATTTGTATGGATGCTACAGCTTGAAACATTTGTAACTTGGATTTATGCACATTTACTGAGGATCATTTTTAATGTTGATTTTCTGCTAAAATGTGGGCTTATAATTAATTTTATTACTGCTATTTTAGTATCTGTGCCTAGTAGTTTTTAAAATTGATTATTTGTCTAATTTGTTTTCAGATTAATTTGTTTTAAAGTTTACTTATTTCTTTTATACATTTGCTCATATTAAACCTGTAAATTATCTACTGTTCAATCCTCAGGGATTCTTAAATAAATAAAATGTGGTAAGGTTCAAAGAGAGGGCTTTAATTATAAGTGGTTTCTTTTTATTTTTTTAATCTTTTGTGCATTTTCATGCAAAAAGTTGAAGATATACCGTTTATATCTTAGAGTCTTTATTATTTTAGTTCCAGTCAGCAATCTTAAACTGCATATTGATTTAATATTTATCAACCATCATTATGGCCCTTTTACCTGAAATAACAAAATAGCGGAAGGTCAAGTGATAGGAGACGATTAGCTCAGAAGTCTCTGGCTGGCTATTTTTGAAAATGGAATGCTTATATGAAAGAACTGTCTGGGATTAATCCAGGCATGATCTATCTCTTCCCCCATTAGTTAATAGTGCAATTTTGGGATGGAGAAAAATATTCATACAAGCGTCCTCTAGATGTCACTGAAGCACTGAAGACTACAGAAAAAGTAGTCCCAAACAAGGTATACTATAAATTCACTGATAACCACAGTCACCCAAACTCTTGTGTCTGTTTGATTGGTTGCAATCTTCATTTGGGTGAAATGGTGAATCTTAGGGCAACAATTTTTGAATTGATATACTTCAAGTGGACTGACAGAATGTATCCAAATCCTGGGTCCATAATTTCCATGGCATTGAAATTTGACAAAATTGTGGCTGCTTCAGTGCTGCCAAATTGGTATACCATTGTGATGCCTGTGGGGACTTTCCATACAAGAAAAGTCAATGGGAAAGCTGGCAGGAAGTCAAAAGTCTCCTACCCCCCACTGCTTTTTGGCCCGCCCATGATCATTCTGTTTGTCTGTTTAAGTAAGGTCTCAAAATTATGGTCCAGTTATCAGTGTCAAATAGAGTTAAAGGTAAAGGTTTCCCTTGCACATATGTGCTAGTCGTTCCTGACTCTAGGGGTCGGTGCTCATCTCCATTTCAAAGCCAAAGAGCCAATGCTGTCTGAACACATCTCCGTGGTCATGTGGCCGGCATGGCTAAACACCAAAGGCGCATGGAATGCTGTTACCTTCCCAGCAAAGCTGGTCCCTATTTTTCTACTTGCATTTTTTATGTGCTTTCAAACTGCTTGGTTGACAGAAGCTGAGACAAGTAATGGGAGCTCACCAGTGGTGGGTTGCTACTGGTTCGCCCCAGTTCGGGCAAACAGGTAGCAGCAGTGGGAGGCTCTGTCCACCTGCCCGGACATCATCAAATATGATCTCCGCACGCGCAGAAGTGGTGCACTTGCTCTTTTTGCTCGTGCGCGTACACACATGAACAAACCGGTAACAAAGGTAAGTGAAACCCACCCCTGGAGCTCGCGTTATGCGGCGCTAAGGATTTGAACCACTGAACTGCCAACCTTCTGATCGACAAGCTCAGCATCTTAGCCACTGGGCCACCACATCCCATATCAATTAGAGTTAGAGGTTGCCTATTAGTTTTAAATCACCTTCATTCTTTAAATGATAAATTCTGGGTAAAAACGTCTTTTTAGATCAGTCCTGTTTTGATTTTAAATAATAGGAATGTTAATCGGTTCAAACTGTGAAAATGTCTTAGATTTTAGATGTTGGATTATTATGGGCTGTTACTCTTAACACTCTGGCAGAAAGATGAACTTTAGATCCCAATGTTCCCTACTGGGTGCCAGATTAAAAGGGACAAAAAGAAAAAAAATAAAGAAAAAGAAGGGAAGCTATTTTATGGGACTGTATCAGTGAAAATGCCCAGCCAGATGGATAAGTTTGAATAATTCAACGGAATCATATCTGATGAGGACTTCCCCAAATCACTTCTGTATAGTTGCCAAGGAACATGGGTGTGGAAACATTTGTAATAGCAACAGGAGTTTAATTTGACCCCAAAAAAAGTCTTAACTGCTATTAGTGATTAAGAAATATCCCAGTAGTGATGGGACTGTTATTGGTATACCAGCTCTACAATAGTTGGACAGAAGAACTTATCAAAATCTGTAAGTTTAGCCGTGGATAAATGGTCACAGTAAATACCAGACTATTCTCATATGGTCTAATTCATATGTGAATTATCAAAAACAATTGTCCTAAAAAAGAATCCCTCAGACTCATTCATTTCTTACCTCACCTCCTTATCTCACCTTACAACCATCCACAACTGCAGATGCTGTCAGCTATTTTTAAAACATGCGACAAAACGTAGCAAAGTAAAAACCAAGGGCAGGAATAGAGGCAGCTAGTGTCATGTTTAGTACTGTCTCATTGGCCAACTAGATAAAATATTGGCCATTCCCAAGGAGAAGGTGAAGACATATAGGTTAGTGTTGGAAACATGCTACTTACAGTTGGCATCTGTGTGGAAAGGGCTGTGTTGAAAGTGATAACATGGATGAGATAATTAGGGTGTGATCAATATTGCTTTGAAAAAGATGTTTATTATATGTCTGCAAAACTTGCATAGCCACCTGGAGAGCCTCTTCAGAAGTAGATTCCAAATTGCAATTTTTAATATGATATATATGTATGTGTATATGTATGCATTTGTGTATGTATGTATGCTTTGCCTATTTTGGGGGGATTTTCTCTCTCTCGGTATTCATATCCAAAGCTAAATATGGCAGTTAGCTGAGAAAAAAGCCTTATGTCAATGCTTTATATGGTTTTGGAATGCAATTCAAAATATAGTTGTTGGAAAACCATTTTTGTTGCACTACACATAAGATGTGTCGATTTTTTAAAATTAGGTTTTGTTAAGATAACTTTATAGTACACACTGACTATATATTCATGTTAAAAACCACCACCCCCCAAAAGGAAGAGATGTTTGGAAAGGCACGCCTCCTCAAAAGAATTTGTATTTTTGTGGATCTCTAAGATAGACTTCTAGATCAACTGTTTTAAAAGTTAACTGGCTTACTTTATTTCAGAATCAAAATTCATTATCATGCTTTCATCTTCAGTAGGTTTGCATATTCATTATTTCATGCTTTTATTTTCAGTAGCTCTGCATAGAATTCTCCTCACCTTAATTTCATTAGAGAATGTAAATACGTTCTATAATTTATCTCGCTAGCAATGACAGGAGGAAAGAAGATGTAACATTTCACTAAGTATTTCAGATTTAAAATTTTACCTTCATGATGGCCAAATATTAAATAAGAGTAAAATCTTAAGTACATTTTCATACACAACAGCTTATGCAAGTCAGCACAGACCTTTCCAAGAAATAAACATTATTTAGCAGCAGGAACTGGACTCTGAATTCCTTCTTTAAGGGAACCCCAGACAGTTCAGTATATTGTGTAATTACAAAATTCAGGTGAAAGAATTTCATAAATGGTGACAGAAAGGGGAAATAATTACAGAGGCTGTCAAAGTTCGATTTTGATTGGCAGTCATGGAAAATCTGTGCTTAGAACAAGGAAATGCAACATTTTACAAAGGAAATATGTTATGAAACCTTGACCTGTTTGCTTGTTTTTCCCATAGGAAAAGTCGTATCTTACTGCAAAGGGAACAAAATCTATAAAAGAGAAAAAAATGCCCGATTCCTCAGGTTAGATATCTCTTTCTTTCTCTCAAAACTAACACAAGTGGTATTGTTTTTGCAGCTTTGTGCCCTAGACAAGGAGAGTATGATTTGTCAAATGGAAAAAAGGGTTTTTCACCCCAGGGCATTCTGGGATAAAATTTCTTAACCTTGGCTTTTTGCCCATGGGACTTGTGCCAAGTCTATCCCTCTAGATCAGCTAGTTGTATTTTTCTTGTGCCAGCATTGCATAACCTCATTCCTGTAACTAGATCAGCCATGTTACTTACCAATATTAAAAGCACTGTGTCCCCTTAATTGTCTGTTGCCATAACTTGTTTGCCAAATTTTAGAGAAGTTGTGTTGCTCACTGCAAACAGAATCTTTGATTTGAGCTACAATAGGGCTTCTTCCGTAGAATAAAGGAATTACAGTTAATACAACTGACAATATATAATTGTTTTACTTTTTTTTTAAATGGCCAAAAATATCAGACAAACATCTGAAAATCTGTTTTCTGAATGGGGACGAACAAACTAACTGTATATTAACTGTAGAGTCCTTCGGAATGGAGAGACCAATAGATTTAAGTAAATAAAATAAAATTAATGAATTTAAAATTCTGAACCCACATAGTTTCCTTTATTTATTATTTATTATTATTTTAACTTCTATACCGCCCTTCTCCAAAAAAGGACTCAGGGCGGTGTACAGCCAATTAAAAACAAACAATACGAAATTTAAAAACAATTTTAAAAAAGATTAAATAATTTGGCCCCAATTTAAAATCCCGAATAACACAATTAACAATTAAAAAAATAAATAAAAAGGGGTTTCAGAGTCTTATGGTTCCAAAAATTTTAAAATAGGAAGGATGAAAAGAATACTCTTCTGCCTTCTTTTGCAATTGGTATATATACTATACTATACTAATAAAGTTAATCTGGGGCGTAACTGTACATTTTATGTGCAACATGTCTGTTATTTAGTTACATTTTCTTCCCTGGTTCCCTGTAACATTTGGGTTGCATTTCTGTGCTACTTGGAAGTGATGCTTTCACATGTGGAAAATGAATGGAAATGTTTTAACAGGAGAGCAATGAATAGCAGTGGTCAGAATCCTTCAACTAGAAGCACCCTTGAGTGAGAAGAATATAATCTTTATAATATATTTAGATTCTTAGTGGTTGACTGTTTCACATCAGAAGCTGGAAAGTCCCTGACTTTCAAAAGAGAAAAGAAGTTTCTGCAGTGTGAATAACTGAATGATGTTGCATAAGTATTCTTTTCACTGAAATCATTGGTATTTTTTTCTTCTTAGTTCTAGATGGATCTGATGAGAAGTCAGAATCACATTCTCATACAGAGAAGTCAGAATCACATTCTCATAAACTCAACAAGGAGAATACAGGGAAGCCAAACATGTTTCTTGTTCAGAGAAATTCCCCCAAATCTCGTGAGTCTAAAGAGTGTGCAGAGAGACATCACAGCATCAGTTGGAAAAGTTCTCTGCAGAAGACCTCAGGAAAGAGTCCAGTGGAAGTGAATGCAAATGAAGCCAACCAAAGTCATGGTGATGATCCAGGACTTGTGAAGAAGCATGATGGATCTCAAGGAAGTCTAGGAAATGTGGTAGAAGATGACAAAAGAAAAGATATTACCAGGGATGAAAAAGCAGGAGTCTCAGAAAAAACATCTCAAAGAAAAAAATCGATAGAAGATGCAGATATCAAGTATGTTTTCAATACCACACTATCTCCCTTTAAATTTATTTTTATAGCATCATGCAGTGCTTATTGAACTGTAGAAGCTGGATTTGTAATACACACACACACACACACACACACACACACACACACACTATCACTTTGGATCATTAGATTAAAGATAATCCACACACAAGGATACCACTGTACAACATTTAATAGATATTTTTTTAAAAAAAAACCATTTCCAACGTGGAAAAGGGCAGTTGAAGGGGATGGACACAGTAGCTCTGAAGAACTATCAGATGGACAAAGGCAAAAGTCTATCTTTTTATTTATCTATAAATAAAATTGTATTTATCTGTCTTTCTATTTATCTATAGAAAGATAAATTCTGGTTAAGAATTAAGAGAAATGGATGGAATGCGGGGATAGTTTGACAAAGGAATTAATTCCTTGGTGTAATTTTAGATACCCTCTCATTAAAAGCTGTGAAGGAGAAACAGGTTAGCCATCTGACTAGAATGTTCTTATTTTGAATTTCCTGTATTAAACAAGCCTGGACTATTAAGTCTTTACAAACACCATTTTTGTAGTGTTGGCCTTCTGGTCTTGGCATTCTGTGTTAAAGCGCATGCAAAATCCAACTTACACTTCTTTTCTAATTGGCTTGAGCAGATGTTGAAATAATTGTTAGCCTAACACATCTAACTAACTAACAAGTACAAAACTTGTTCAACATGTTGTAGGATACTTGGTCCAAATGTTGGTCTTGCATTACTTATAATCTTACAAGTTTATTATAATTACTTATAATCCTCTCAAGTTTTGGCTTTTATTGTACAAGGAATTTTTTTTTTTGCAATCTCATTGACATAACCTGGAATCAGAAAGACAAAACATGCATAAGAAAACTTCCTGTTGGATTAGGTTGGTTTTGAACTTTTCGACAACAAAGAAAACATTCTTATAGAAATTTTGACAGTTTCTTACAGAAACTAATGAAATTGATAGAAAGACTTAATGTTCCTGTCCATAATGAAACCTAGTAATAACAATAATTTGATAGGTGTTGAATTCTAGAGAAGGGAAGAACTATATACCATAGTCTAAAGTTTTGGAGGGAAATGGAATGGTTCTATTCAACCAAAACCATCTCCCTCAAAAATATTCTGTAAGTTAGATGGGAATCCATAATATGTTGTGCACATATATAATGAAGAACCCAACATATTATAGAAACTTATGAGGTAATGGTAATGGTCTGCTTCCTAAGTTCCTAATTTAGCTGGAAGGGGATTTGTCTCATATATCCACAAGACTTATTCCTATTCTAATATTCTGCCATTTTGTTGGCAGTGAAAAAGTAGTCCTCAGGTTATGACAGCAGTTGAGACTGGGATTGCCATCACTAAATGATGGGCAATGTGGTGACATGTGATCACATCACTTAGCAACCACAATCCTGGCAGTCTAGTTGCCATTGCCAGGAAACAGAGAGCCTCAGATAAGAAGCCCAGAAGTGCCACAGAGGAGTTGGGGAGGTCACACAAGAATGCACAAAATCTGGGGAATGGGAATGATATAAATTTATGTGCCACCCAGAATTGCTTCAAAAGTGACACGGGCAGCATATAAATTTAATATGTAAATAAAATAAATAAATGCAAGAAGGCAGGCGAGCAGTGCAGTGTTACCAGAGTCACTTGTGACCTTCCCTGCTGGCTTTCCCATTTCCTTGTGGGAAACCATCACAGATAGTAATCACATGATGTGAGATGCTGCACTTGTTGTAAGTGCAAGCCAGTTGCCAAGCTTGCCAGGGCTGGTGATAAGTACCACTTGTTCAGTGCTGTCATAACTTCAAGCAGTCGCTGAACAAGTGGTCATTAACTGAAAATCAACTGTACCAATTCCCCACATAAATGAGGATTTATGCTTCAGTCTTTCATGTCCTGGTTACCTCCTATATATACAGTATGACTATAATGTGCTCTCAATGGAGCTGCCCTTGAAGAACATTTGAAAGCTTCAGTAGTGCAAATGCAGCAGCAAGGGTAATTATGTTGACAGATAGGGCTGCACATGCTGCACACTGCCTCAGCTACCATGTTACTTCCAGGTTCAATTCAAGGTGCTGGATAACCTATAAAGTCCCACATGACATATGTCCAGGCTATTTGAGGGACTGACTCTTCCCAATTACATTTACTTGTCCCATCAAGACCAACAGAAGAGGCATGACATGGGGTCCACCTACGAAGAAATGCCATCGGATGGAGGCCAGGAGGGGAGCCTTTTCTTTCATTGCACCCACCCTATGGAACATCATTCCCCCAGACCCGGAGGTCAGACTGGCTGCACCTTTCCAAAACAGCCTGAAGACATGGCTTTAGCGTCATGCCTGGGGAATCAGATACTGTAATGATGGTGCAAAACTCATAAAACTGTTATTGTTAACCTAAGTTGACTATTTTTTTTCCCTTTTGATTGTATTGTATAGTTTAACTGTTTAAATGTTTGCAGGATTATTTTTTTTTAGTTCTCTGGTACTGTTTGTGTTTTAATCTTGTAAACCGCCCAGAATCAAGTATGTGAGATGGGCAACTCAATAAAATGAATGAATGAATGAATGAATGAATGAATGAATGAATGAATGATAAAATAATAAAATATGTATTCATTTATAAATCATGAACTCTAAAAACAAATGCTTCTGATTATTTGGACTGTTTATATTTCCACATAACTTTTCCAGAGTTGACACTAGAATAATCTACATCTTCTCATCTAGGCATAAAGGAAATGAAAAAGCTTCATTCCTTCTGAAAGATGAGCAAACCAGCAGCAGCAAGCGTCGCGTGAACGAGGGAAGTTTTCTCAACGATGTCAACAAAAAGAGCAGAGTGTATGTAGTGAAGGCCAGCGGTGGATTTAAACCAAAAGAAGCAGCTAAGCCAAAAACAACAGAACTTGCCTTACCTGGAAAAACAGTTGCATCTAAATCAACAGCTGCCAACAAGAACAAAGTGAAGCAAGAAGCTTCAAAGGGGGATAATTTTATAATTGGTACAACTTAGCTTTTAAAATATATAAAATAATATACTAATTGCAAGCAAAACAAATGCATTGTCTACATTTCATTGTCTGCATTCTTCTGTTAACAGAAGAATTAACATTTGGATTGTTAGCTATACCAGCTGAAAATCCCATCTGAGAGTGAGAAAACAAATAAGTTTTAGTGCTACCTGTTCTTTTGCCTGTTCTCATCATTAATTTTTTTATTGATTTATTTTATTGCCAGATTATAAGGTTTGGGCTTTGCTAGATGCACAGAAATAGAAGCAAGTTGTTTTAATATTAAATTAAATTTTACTTAAATGTGCCACCAAGTTGTTTCAGCTCCTATTGACAACACAGATAGATTTTCTCCAGGACAATTTATTCCTAACCTATTCTTACATGTCTCCCAAAGGTGCACCATTTGCTACCAAAACTGAATCTATCCACCTTATTGTTTGTCCTCTTCTCTTTCTTTCCGTGTTTTCCAGCATTACAGCCTTTTCTAGAGAGCTGGGCTTCGCATAATGAGTCTGAAATAGGATAATTTGAAGCTGGTCATTTGTGCTTCGAGTGAGAGCTCTGGATTGATTTGTTTGATGATCCATTGATTTCTTCTCTTGGCTGTCAGCAGTATTCTCAGGAGTCTTCTCCAACACCAAAAGTTCAAAAATGTCAATTCCTTTCCAATCCTGCTTCTTTAAAGTCCAACTTTCACTTCCATGCAGTGTCCCAGGAATAAGATGGCTCACACAGTTGTCATCATTGTAGGTATAAGGACTTCATGGCATTTGAGTATGTTTTCCAAGGCCTTCATAGCTCTTCTATCAAGTGCTCTCTGAAACTCTTTAAGTTTCTTCCTGATATTTTTGTCTTCCTTGGCTTTGGCTTCTCTTTTCTTGGTAGTTTCCACTTTGCTTTCTTCTCTTCGTTTTTTTGCATTTTCTTTTTACATTCATCTTCAACCATTTCTTTAAGTTCATTTGTAATTCCTCTGGGTCTTTAATCATTTAGGCTCAGAACTTCAGTGTGATTTCTGATATTTTCCTTAAAGATGGTGGGTATATGAAGATCATACTGGAAATTTACTGGTTTTCTTTGTCTGTTTTAGCTTAACTTGGAACTGTGTGACTTTGGGCCAGTCAATCTCTCTCAGCCCAAATCACCCTAGAAGATTATTATTTTGGGGAAAATAGAAAAGAGCAGTAATTAGGTATGTTTACTGCCTTACTTATAAAGTAATAAAGGCAAGATAAAGATAAAATGAAGGACGCGGTGGGTCAGTGGATAAGACACTGAGCTTGTCGATCGAAAGGTCAGCAGTTCAGCAGTTCAAATCCCTAGTGCCGCGTAATGGGGTGAGCTCCTGTTACTTGTCCCAGCTTCTGCCCACCTAGCAGTTCAAAAGCACATAAAAATGCAACTAGAAAAATAGGGACCACCTTTGGTGGGAAGATAACAGGGTTCTGTGCACCTTTGGCATTTACTCATGCCAGCCACATGACCACGGAGACGTCTTCAGACAGTGCTGCCACTTCGGCTTTGAAACAGAGATGAGCACCACCCCCTAGAATCAGGAATGACTAGCACATATGTGCGAGGGGAACCTTTACCGTTACCTTTTTAGAGATAAAATAAAATAAACTAGCAGATGACCAGTTCATGATTTGTTTCACGGTCAGTACCTTAGCTCTTCTGCTTCCCTTTAGCAATAATATTGTCAATTTGATTTCTATATAGTTCATCTGTTGATATCTATTTATAGAGGCATGATTTTGATTGTTTCAACACAGTGTTAGCTATGAAGATTTCATTGGAGCCTTGGAGATTGGAGCATAAACTTAAAAGATTGTCATATTAAGGGATTGTAATGAAGTACAATTCTTACTATGCTCTTCCGAATTATAAAAGCAAAGCTGTTTCTTCTTGTTTTTCATGTCCTTAAGAATAAAAAGTATGGTTTTCTGACTGAAAGTATCCAATCCATTTTGATTTCCTGATGCCTAAGGTGTCAGTTTATAGTCGTTTCATTTCATCTTTCACATGTTCATGCTTCCTCGATACAATTAAGCTTTATTAAGATGAATAGGTAGCTCTCTGTAGCCTTCAAGCGCCTTACAAGCCTGTATATCATCAACGTTATGTTTTTCAAATTTTCAAACTGTTACAAAGTTCTTTTAGGACCCACCGAGTCAGAATCAACCATGATAGAATTTGTGGAATCCTGTTCCAAGCCAGATCTTGAGATTTCCAGAAAACAAATGAATCTTTTGCATGGTCAAAATGAAAGCTGCCATGCACAGGACTAAGATCCCAAAAAAAGTGAAAATGGAGATTTGAAGTTGCTCATTACATTTAATACCTGAACAAAAAGTGAAAAGGCACACAAAATAATTTTGAGATAGCAGGATAGGATCTGAGAGATTTGTTTGTTTGTTTGTTTGCTTGTTTGTTTATTGGTTCAATTTATATGCTGCCCTTCTCCGGAGACTCAGGGCGGCTTACAATGCATTAAGCAATAGCCTTCATACTTTTGTATATACCTGCTTAGTAGGGCTTTCGGGGGGCCCTAAACGGTGTTCTATTTTATACAAAGCCAGCTTATTGCCCCCACAATCTGGGTCCTCATTTTACCTACCTCGGAAGGTTGGAAGGCTGAGTCAACCTTGAGCCTGGTGAGATTTGAACTCACAGTAATTGCAGGCAGCTGGCATCTAAGTGCTAATTTAACAGCATTTTAGTCTGCTGCACCACCAGGCTCCTTGTGAGTTCTAATCCCGCTTTAGGCAGAAACCCAACTGGATGACCTTGGGCAATTGCTCTGTCTCAGCTCTAGGAAGCAGGCAATAGCCAACTACTTCTGAAATCTTGCCTGGGCAGTTGCCAGCAGTCAAAACCTGCCTCAAAGGGTTGCATACCCATATAAACATGAGTGTCTCTCAATTATTAATTCATATTGGATGTGGCATTTTGTATTTATCATTTACAGATAAGATACCGTCAATGCCTGCTCCTTTTGATCACAGGATGATCATAGCAAAAAGAGCTGGGATTGGTAGCTTCTATCAAATCTGCAAGAACGAACTTTTGGGAGGGTAAGTTGAACCAAAATTATAGTTAATTCAGTGCTGAATCTCTTAAAATAATCAAACCAATCCCTGGATACTGCCCTAGATTGCTATAGTGCAGATTAAGTAGTAGTGTAATTTGGATGAAGCGATAAACTAGCCATCCTAGTCCAAAATAACAATGGTTTACATATTGTAAATGGATGACTGAACATAAAGTCGATGGTTTCTGGACCTGGATTATTCTGGTGGTCTTCCAATTCAAGAAGTCCTTCTGATTACCAATCAATTCACAATTCAAATAAGTGGTCTATCGTATCCTATCCTAAAAATGAACGAGTGTTCTAAATTCTACTTCAGAGCAGGGGTGAAATCCAGCAGGTTCTGACAGGTTCTGGAGAACCGGTAGGAGAAATTTTGAGCACTTCGGAGAACCAGCAGTGGAAATTTTGAGTAGTTTGGAGAACTGGCAAATGCCACCTCTGGGTGGCCCCAGAGTGGGGTGGGAATGGAGATTTTGCAATATCCTTCCCCTGGAGTGGGGTGGGAATGGAGATTTTGCAGTATCTTTCCCCTGCCACGCCCACCAAGCCACACCACGCGCACCAAGCCATGCCCACAGAACCGCTAATAAAAAAAAATTGGATTTCACCAGTGCCTCAGCGTAGGACACTTTCACGAGAAGGAATGCTGGAAACTTCAGAAAGTCTGTTGGTCTTAAAGCTCTCTTTTGTCCAGCACCTCATTTACTGAAGCCACCAGTCAGAAGCCATTGGTCAAGGCCATGGGCATTGTCATTTTTCTTGCTTCTCTTCTGGAAATAGGAACAATCATATTGATCTCCTAAAATTTTTATTATGTTTTAACAAGTA
This sequence comes from Stegonotus admiraltiensis, assembly GCA_032468215.1. Lineage (NCBI taxonomy): Eukaryota > Metazoa > Chordata > Lepidosauria > Squamata > Colubridae > Stegonotus > Stegonotus admiraltiensis. The sequence goes on along the minus strand of JANHZT010001744.1, from coordinate 102,774 downwards.
TATAAGATCAGCCTTGCAAGGTCAGGTCAACTGATTCTCCTAATCCTAGGACTGTCGTAACTTCAAAATAAATGAAAGGAAAAGTCACCTAAGGCCTGAATTCAGTTATGCTTTTTTTCCCCTCCTTTCTCTAGTGGACGATTTGGCCAGGTGCATAAATGTGAAGAAAAGGAGACAGGTCTCAAATTAGCAGCCAAAATTATAAAAGCCAGGAGCGTAAAGGAAAAAGTAAGTGGGGTTTGAATAATACCTTAGAACAGGGATGTCAAACTTGCATCATCACAGCAGCATCACATGACATATTGGGACTTTTTTTCCTCTTCACTAAACCGGGTGTGGGTGTGGCTAGTGCATGATGCATCTGACCCGCGGGCCGCAAGTGTGACAGCCCTGCCTTAGAGCAATCTGTGGGCTTTGTTATCTACTGACTTGGTTTCACCTGGACAAACTTTTCCTGATGAATTTTCATTGGCTTTTTGTGTGATATAAAGATCTTAGCTATTTGTACAAAGAGCAGCCTTTGAAATCTTCACTTCAATCTCTCCCCCCCCACATCAAATTAGGTAATCTATAAAGCAGAGGTCACAAATCAAGGTTGTTTATTGTAATTTCTTTCACATTATTATTTTAGGAAGAAAATCTTACTCTCTTTTCTCAGCTTTTGCTCATTTCTCCAACAACAATTTAGCAAAGCTTCACTGCAGATCACTCTGCTTTGGAATTGAAAGTTAAGCATACCCTATACTTGGGTGGGAAGCCATATAGGAATACCAGGCTATAAAGTAGATTTAAGTAGTAAAAAAACCAAAAACTTGGAAAGCAGAAATGGCAAGCCAGATCTACACTGTTGTCAAGAAAAAAAAAAGCAAATGTCCCCATGAGATTTTTAGGAGTTATTTCAAGTTGAAAGAGACTATCAGATCTTAGGTGAGCCACAATTGTAATTTTCCATTATTCGGGAAACTTAATCCTATTCTTAGGAACTAGGGATAACAGAAACTCAAAAGATTGATTCTTCTCCTAGATATGTTATTGCATTTTAGATTAGAAAGAAATTGCATATGCTCAAAAGATCAGCCTGCTGAAGAACACAGAATCGCTCTCTCTCTCCCTCCCTCCCTCCCTCCCTCCTTCCCTCTCTCATCATCTCTCTAAGCAAGCCAGCCCAGGATTTACCGTATTTTTTGGAGTATAAGACGCTCTGGACTATAAGACGCACCTACCTTTTTTGGTGAGGAAAACAAGAAAAAGAAATCTGCCTCT
>JANHZT010001743.1:146302-158860 GCA_032468215.1 Stegonotus admiraltiensis | reverse complement strand
ATGCTTGACAAAATAAATAAATAAATAAATAAATAAATAAATAAATAAATAAATAAATAAATAAATAAATAAATAAAATTAAAAAATTAAAAAATAAAATAATAAAATAATAAAATTAGGAAAAAATGTGATTGGCTTTCCTGGAACAGAAAGCTGGGTGGGTGGGAATGGTATTGTCCAATGGAGGTCGTAGCAGCCTACAATTTGTATTGCACTGATTCTATTATCAAAGATTTTCTTTGATGAGGACTTTCTTATCACATGTTTATTTAGCATTTTCTTAATCTGTTTAGAGTCAACCCTGCATGTATAAAGGGAAGAGCACCTTAAAGTGCAGATATGTCCTAGGTTGGATCATCGCAATGACAATGATATCCAGAAATCTTTGATAACTTCTCTTTCCCACTCCCTGCTTTTTGTGAATGTTTTATTGACTGCAAACAAGGGTTAGAATTAAGGGAAATCTTTTTTTATTAAGTCCATAAAATTTTGATGTTTACTAACTTAATGTTTTTAATACTTTAATGTTTTTATATTTTATTTTTATGATGCTGTAAGCCAACCAGAGTTGCTTGACAGTGAGATGGGAAGTATATACAGTAAATCTAATAAATACATAATAAAGATATTTCAAATATTGGGGTACCCATTGGCTTTGGATTATTGATTTTAACTTTGTTGTGTTCCTTTCTATTACAGGAATGTGTTGCAATCACACAGCATAGTAAAGTTCTGTTAAACAGCAAAAAATTCATGTGAACTTGATTCTATCCTTCTGTTAATGCAGCCTAGGATTGCATTACTTTCTTTGGCGGCTGCAGCACACTGCTGGCTCAGAAAGAAGGCATCAGTTGTTGTATTATAAGTGAAGGTGATAAGTTATTAAAATTGTGATGAAGAGGAACATCAACTCTTTATATATTTTTCTTTTTTCTTTAGCATATTTTTTAACTTTCCTCTTCCTTTTTAAAATCTTTTCTGCACTTCCTATTTTTTCTTTCCATTTTTTAAAATTAGTATTCATTTTTACCTTTTTAATTGTAATTTTAAAGGAAAACTTCTATATAAAAAGTTAGATCCAAAATAGTAGGTGATTGCTTCTGTTCACCCAAGAGGCCAACTTTTAAATTATTTTCATGTCTCACAGGGGCTATAATGACAACTAGCTCTGTCTGTAGCAATGTTTCCTACTCTCACTCTAAATCAGCTTTGTAAAACACAGCATAATTATTCACACAGTGCTGATGCAACTCATGTAAAACAAACAGAAAACTTTGCGCTAGCAGAGTCTTTAATTCTGAATAAGTGCAAGAGCGAAGTCACATTGTAAACTCAACATTTACTCTTCCCCCAACATTTTGCCTCTTGAGAGTCTCTTGGACTGCAAGAGATCAAATCAGTCAATCTTAAAGGACCCAGTTTGTGGGGGCAATTAAGCTGACTTTGTATAAAATATACAAAAGTATGAAGGCTATTGCTTAACGCATTGTAAGCTGCCCTGAGTCTCTGGAGAAGGGCGGCATATAAATCAAAATAAAAAAAATAAAAAAATAAAAAAGGAAATCAACCCTGACTGTCCTTTGCAAGGACAGATACTGAAGCTGAAGCTCAAATATTTTGACCACCTAATAAAAAGAGAGGACTTATTGGAAAAGACCCTGATGTTGGGAAAGACTGAAGGCAAAAGGAGAAGGGGATGGCAGTGAATGAAGTGGTTAGGTAGTGTCATCGACCCAATGAACATGAACTGGGAGACAGTTGAGTACAAGGGGACCTGGCCATACAATGATCCATGGAGTAATGAAGAGTGGGACACGACTTAGCGACTGAATAACAACATTTTGCAAAAGACTCCATGCTAATAGTTCTCAGTAATCTCCAAATTTAAGCAATTAAGTTAGAAATGGTACAAATTAAAAAGGAAAATACATCAATTATAGTAGGTTGCTGTTCTTACCGTTAAAATGTGCCTTTATTCTGTGACATGTACTTTCCTTCCCCTTATTTACGTCATTTTGTTAATAATGTTTATAGTACTATGTAATAGTACATTCATCAAAATCTTCAGAAAGATCCCAGGTTGCTATTTTGTTTCCCCACAAAGATTTCTCCTTAAACAGTTTGGAAAGCTGTTCAGAGATAATGTACTGGCAGCACATGGCATATATTGTAAAGTAACTTACCCTTTCAGGCTTGCATTTCAAGGTGTTACTCAAGATAGCCAGGTTTTTTTGCCCATGCTCAGGGCTGAAAAAATGCAAGCTACTTGGTGCTTTAGTCCAAAGGGCTGAGGCTCAGATTCCCCCGCACCTCACCTCCAACTAATCCATCATTCTTGTCATGATCTTAAGAAAGCGATACAGTAATCTGTCTCTCTGGAAAAAAAGGGAAGGATAGTCTGCTGCAGCCTTTTATATTTTCTTGAATTATAGCACTTTCTTTTCCATCTGACTTTTTACCAGGAGAGTTTAGTATGTTTTTTTTTTATAAGCCTGCAAGTACAGGTTCTTCATTCACTACCTATCCTGAGTCCAGCAAGCTGAATCCATCTGGAAGCTTTTCTTTTTCTCCCCCAAGAACCTTTTAGGAAAGACTTTTTTCTAATTTGGAACAGATTTACTCCCTGCAGATTCAGTTGCTTTTGCCATCATCTTGCAATGAGCTGCAGCAGATGGGTCCATATATGTCATTTCAGAAACATGAGGAGTCAGGAAAGGAACACCAACAGCTAGATACGAAATCATGAAATCCAAGCAACAACAGGGTAGACAGATTGCATAAAAATTTAACAAAAGATTAGGGTTGCTTCATTTGTTTTGCTTGTTAACCATTTCCAAATTTTACTTTCTATTTTTTTCAATTCTATACAAATAGTCCTCGCTTAACAACCTGTTGCTCAATGATCATTTGAAGTTATGACAGAACACTTCAAAGCAGTTTATGACTCAGCTCTAGAGTTTCAATGGCTGTACACATACACACACACACACACACACATGCACACACACAGAGCCACAACTACATTTTGGGCATCAGGCAACCTGCTCTACTTTACAGCCAGTTGCAATGTTCTGTGGTCATATGATCATGATTTAGTATGTTTTTGATGATTTCCAGCCTTTTGGCCAGCTTCTGACAAAATAACACTCATAGGAATATACCGATTTGCTTTACAACTACAGCATTCGCTTAATGACTGCCACATTCACTTAACAACCATGGCGTTCGTTTAATGTCTGCTGCAAAAAAAGTCATAAAAGTCATGTGGGTGCCTCAGCTTACACAGATTCTGTGACTTACAACAGAAATCTCTGGCTCCATTATAGTCATAAGTCAAGGAATCATGAGAAAGGCCTTAGGACCCTGTCTATCAGCAGGATCACTCTCTGAAAACAGACTAGAAAATCTGAAAATGGCAGGCCAATGAGATCTACCCCAAAGGGCTGACTTTATCTACAAATTTCTTCCAATTTGGCGAAAAAATAAAATATGCATGCATTTTAAAATAAATAAATTACAGGACTCATCTAAGATTTGGCAGACTTAATCATCTAATAATTTGAAGCTATTCCTGAAACTTACATCTGACTACGTCAAATATAAAGACAGTATAATCATTTACTAATTTCCAAGAATAATCAATGGAAGAATAAGATTTCTGAATTGTAATTTGGATTTCTACTCTGAGTTAAATAAGAGTGCCTCTCGTCCATTCTAGCCAAATTGGCCTACTTTTGAATCTCTGCATCAGGTTCCAGACTAAATCTTATTACATTTCTGTGCTACTTGCTAGATTAGAGGTAAATAAACATTTTTACGTTGATTTAAGTATTCCTATGCTGGTTGCAGTGATTGAGTGATGCAATAATATTACTGGGACTAGAGCTGGCTTTGATGCTTTTCATGTGTTCTCAAAGGGCAGGGGAGCATTATATTACAGGAGGCTTACATTAAACCTTGCATTTTTAAGGTAAAGGTACGTAGCTCATACCTTCTTATTAAAGAGCCAACATCAAGTCACTAAAAGTAGATGGATTTGCCACCAAGTTTTAGCAACTTGAGAACTTACAGAATCTGAAAAACTAAGAGTGGGGACAAAATGTGGAGTATGCATTTTGTTCCCTATCCTAAGTGAAGGCCATTTGTTCAATTTGAGAGGGTTCATTTAGTTATATGAACCCCAGCTAGGATTTGAAGTGATATTACTGTAAACGTGACTTACAACCTTGGTGAAAACCTGGCTTGGTTTCCTCTGCAACATAATGGCTCTAACTACCACAGATAGTCCTTGAGTTACAACCACAGTTGAGCCAAAAATTCTGGCTCTACCCAATTATATAAAGTTTGGGGTCTTAGAAGAAATTCAGTTACTTTACTGTGGATTCTGCAAGCAATTGCATGCTAAGAGAAAAAGTAAGTAACATGGTACTAGTGGGTCTCTCTCTTGCTGTCATCCTCTCCTTGCCTCTCAAATCTGTCATGCTGCAAAGCAAAGCACCAACTTCTTAGATCACCTTTATATATTATTGTGTGTATATTTAGCATTCTTACAAAATACAAATTACAACTTTGTGTTTTGCCTGGAAAGCAGGAGGAGAGGGGGGGAAACCCTGAAGTGGTAGTAAAACTATAGAAGGGCTTGGGCTGGTGGGAAGCGTTTGCTGTTCAGTAAATCAATGGGTGTTTTGTGACAAGACTAATTTTCCCATTGGGCTGTTTAGTAAGTACTCCCATTACATACTTTCTAAAAATTAAACATGCCCAGTGGCCAAAAATACCAGGCACTCTTTTGGGCTTAGGTTTTGTTGCATTTGCAGATACTAATCATGATGGATGTTCATTAGCTTCTGATCACAGGCAGTATACCTGAACCCCCAACTGCTGGGGAGCCACAGTGGAAGAGGATGGTTGCCCTTGATCCATTAAGCCTCTTCTTCTCTTATGTTTTAAAAAACCCTTCTGTTATTGGTCATGCGTCATCAGAAAGCTAATTTATCAAAGGTTTTTGGTTATTTTAACAAGGTTTTTCTGAAACAACTATCATTTATTTTTGGATTCTGATATTTTTCTCTAGTATGTGCAAAGGCGCTTGTGAGGGAGGATGGCATTTTTGATTCTAAAGGTTTATAATACTTTATATAATTATAATACTTCTTGTTTGTGCCACAAGAATTAGCAACTTTGTGCACCCCATCTGGGATTATTTTTGGCTTTGTTGCCCATTGATTCAACCTGACTCCTTGTCACTACAGAAAAAAAATGTAGCTTTCTTGGCAACCCTTTTGGGAGTGTTTTGCTTTCTAGGGCTGAGAGTGAGTGACTGGACCAAAGTCACTCAGATGGCTTTGTGTCTAAGGCATGATTAGAACTCACAACCAATAGTGAAAATTAAAACATACAAAAATTTTGAGGGTCAACTTATTTATGAGTAGTGAATTTTTCATGCTATTTTAGTTAAAAAATTGTTTGGCTTATCCATGAATATACATTGTAATTTTTTCATATCTGGAAAGCATATCTCTTAGCCAATTTATTACTGATTTACAAGCCTTAGTGCTATATTTAGGCAGAATATAGCCAGAATGTGCTGAATTCTGGCTATATTCTGCCTGAAATTTACTTGCTTAAGTTTAATGGGATTTAGACCCAAGTTAAAGTTAATGCCTTCCTTGAATTGGGTGGAATAAGGAATGCTACTGAAATACAAATTGTGGCCATAATTAACATTATGACAAAAAATTAGCGGGAAATATATTTGAAACATTTTAGAGACATTTTAGATTTATCCTTCCAGATAAATTCAAAATGTCTCTCTCCCTTTATTTCCTTCCCACCTCATCTCCCAACTCCACTGAATTTTTTTTCTAGAATCAGATGGTTAATTGCTATGTAATACTTAACTGCTGAAACTATTTATATTGGCTAAATCACTGTGTTGTCATCCAAACTGGTGATTAGTCAGTTGCACTGAATGATAAGCCTGGCATTTTGCCATTTTGCAATTATGCTTGAGATCTCTTTTTAATAGATAGTCCCATGATGAAGCATTATATGGTGTTTGTGAAGTACTGTATTTTGCATTCTACTTTTTGGATTTATATGATGCACTGTAAGCAAAACTTTTGCTTATTTAAAAACTAGCACAGTAGTTCTGGCTTTTTCTACAGGCTCCAGGCTATATTATTCCAATGTACTGAAGTCAAGGTAGCTATTGAGTCATTACAGAGATAGTAATGAGTCTGGTCTTAATTTCATTACTTTTAAAGGAGTATATTAAGGTATAATGTTAAGAAGCTGGTCTTCAATTGTTGAACCATGAAGTTCAAACTGGCTTGGAACCAGAATGCTTATAGGGGTGCCATTTCAATCCACCTAATTATTAAAAACTCTTTTCTCACTGTACTTACTATTGAAAGTCAGGCAGGGGATGACTAGTTACTGTGAATATATTTTTTTCAATATTTATGCTTTAATAAGACTGCTCTTCCCAAGCAGATCATCATCATCATCATCATCATCATCATCATCATCAACAACTAAACATTATTAGACTTGATTTTATTCAATAGTTATGTTAATTGTTTGGATGGGTTGTCTGCTTTTTTAATTGCTGACTATATTTAGGTTGAATTATTGTGTACATTCATTTTTACATTATTTCATTTTTCATATTTTTCTATTGCCAGTCAGTAACAACAACTGTGGTGTTAATTGAATGGGGGGAAATCAGCTGTGTGGAATGAATGAAAGAGAGTGCAATTGCTGAACTGGAAGACTTTATTTCACCTTCACCTGCTTTGTTTTCATATTTTCATGCGCCAGGAAGCAGAGGATGAAAAGCAGAGCTATGAGCTTGCCTAAACATTTAAGTTTCTCAAAATGTAAATATTGCAGAAGAATATTTGGTATTAACTAATAGTTTCTCTGCAGATGAAGGTCTTTATTGTCTAGCTACGCTCACCTGCACCACACAGTACAATATACTGTAGTATAAAACTTGAAGATGATAAACTTTTGATGAGAAAGTTTCCTTCAGTCTGCAAGTAAACTCCCCCCCCCCTTTTTTTTTAACAAGCTGGACTTCAAGGTAAGCAGATGGTGATAGACCTTTTAAGTTTTTCCATGTTGGCTTGTGGAAGCTTTTATTTGAATAATTTTGTTTACTGTACATTGTTTCTTATCTGTCTTGTATACTGCTAATGTCTGCAGTAATTTGATGTTCCATGAATGTAAAAGGTAATGATGCTAATAATAGAAATTCAGGCACTCAAACTGATTCAAATTGCAAAGCTATTATCAATCCTGTTACTAGTGTACACAGGCCGTGTACAACTGTTTGAGTAGGTGGGGTTCATTTTACAATTTGAGATTCTGATTTTTTAATACTGAACAAGCTTAACTTCAGGCTGAGTGGCAGCAGGCATATGTAAAAACAATCTAGTTTCTACTGCACAAAACCGGACCTAGCTTTAAAAACAAATGCAAATTAAATAAAAAGATATTTCAAGCCAAATAGCTTTCATCAGATAGCTCTAAAAACAAGTATGATCCAAGTGTAAATAGTCTTGAGGCCACTAAAGGGAAAGAAAGCACTTTTAAAAGTACAGGATCAGCAGAAAAAAATTAATGATGCTGAATTTTGTTATGTATGTCATTTAAATGAACAGGCAATTTCAATTTCAAAAAAATATTTTCAGGATATTAGAACACGACCTTGACAAAAGAAAGGCATCTCAGTGGGGGACTTTTGGGACAAGGAGAAAAACTCAGATGCTGTAAATCACAGGGACCAGCGGGAAAGGTAGAAAGATTTAGGAAGAGTCAAAGTATATAAGATGGAGCAGGGTGCGGAAAGCAGGGAATAACGAAGACCTTGACTGAGCTACACTTACTGCCCAAGCAATGATCACTAAGGCTGAAATTCAAGTTCTGCTATTTAGAAGTTGAAATTAATATGACCGCCTTTCCAAATGCTGTCATATTAAGATTTCTTTTTAAAGAAGTTAAAATATGATTAATTCAGGAAAATAAAAAAAGGAAATCAAGAGCACAGATATATTAAATTGGGTCCAGGCAGTGCTATCTAGAGCAGGGGTGTCAAACTTGCATCATTACGGTGGTGTCATGTGACATATCGTGACTTCCCCCCTTCGCTAAACTGGGCGGGGATGGGGCCAGCACATGACGCATCCAGCCCACGGGCTGCGAGTTTGACACTCCTGATTTAGACTGTTCAGTCAAGATTATAAAAGCTTGTTATTTAAAAAAATAGCTTGATCAGATTTAACAAGCAGAAGCAATTTTGAAAAGATAGGTCCAAGGGTACAAAGGGAAATTTAATTTCTGGTTCACACTTAAATTCAATCCCTTGATACTTCCCTTCCCACTCACAGATGGTCCCAGCTGGCTCCCTCCTCAAGATCCCATTTCTGGATCCCACTAAAGTGGACAATTTTCATCCAGTATCTCACCTCTCTTTCTTGTGGAATGTTGTAGAGAAGGTAGTTGTGTCACAACTTCTGAAGGCCTTGGAAGAAGCAGATTCTATGGATCATTTTCAGTCATGATACAGACCCTGGTGTGGAGTAGAAACAGTATCAATCATGTTTTTAGATGACCTCTGGCATGGGTGGGATGGGGATAGTGCATCCATCATTTTCCTGCATGACCTGTTGGAAGCTTTCCAAGCATAGCATTGGTTCATTTGCCCATGGAATCCTTCTGGATTAGCTCAGAGGACTGGGACTGGGAGGGGGGATTGCATGGAGTTGCAGGGATATCTAGCCATAATAACATTTTTTTCTCTGAGAGCCAAGGACATCCAGCCTGCACCTGGAATGGCGTGATTGGGAGGCATCTCCAGTTGGGACGGTGCATTGATTGGACCATGTGATGGGCATATGGGTGCAGGGAAAGAGACTTGGACTTTCTTTTGGGTGAGGAAAACCTGGAAGCTTTCAGATTTGGGTTTTCCCAGATGTGCCAATGTGACATCTCTAATAAAATGGAACTTTGAGGAACTTCTGGCCTCGGAGTTTTCTTTCGTTGGGGGTGTTACTTGGAACCCTGACACGAACATCTTATCCCAGCATCTTGCAGATGCCATCAGCTAGGGACCTACATTTGGTCAGTAGCAGGAATTGTGTCTTATCTGCCATGGTGTCCGCCTTGTGGTTCATCTTTCCTTCAAAATTAGATTACCTCCATCGCTTTGATATTCCAAAAGATCCTCAGGAGTAGGTTATGTTATCAGGCCTGTGGTTCCTAGGGAACTGGAGACTTCATTAGTTGGCTCCATTGTTGAGATGGAAATTCTTATCCTCCTTTCACCTAACTTTATATCCACTGCTGAATCAACCAATTTGTAATCTTAAAACTGGTTATGATTCAAGATTTCAAGACTGTTTTCACCAGTAATATTATCAGCTAGGTAGCCCCTATTGTTGTGCATTTGATTTCTGTTTCTTAATCTGTGTTAAAATGCATTCTGTTATTTTCAACCAACTACTTTAATCTATCCAGATTGCTGTAGAATTAAAAAAAAATCCTTTAATACCTGTTAGAATGTTGTTTTCTTTGAATATTTGGCATACTGATTGTTTTCTTTTTGCTATGAATATATCTAAAGGGCTTGTTCTTATCTCTTTCACCAACTTAATTCTTTCAGAACATAAGCCATCTATCTCTACAACTCAGGGCTACCTATATTTATTTGCCTTTGTTAATTCTCTTTGCCTCTCTTTCTTTCTTGGAATTGCTTGTGCTAATGTTTCAGTATCTTAACACTCGCTCATTTAAAACTCCCTATTCATGAGGTTCTTCTTCCATAAAGTTCTATTTATTGTTGCTTCATTTCCACTGAAACCTGTTTCCTGCAGGGACAGATGCTGATTGTCAACCTCTGAAATAGATTACAAATTAGAAACAGATTTCCCATTTGCAATAAAAGGAAGTTCTGCAGTAAATTCTGCAGTAAAAATATATTTAATGGTAATTTTCTTGCCACTATAATTTCTACCCCAACCCTTAACAAAATAAAACAAAGCTAAAAAAATAACACCTTTGAATTGTTTGAGAAAATAGGAAGTATTATAAGAACTGAAGTCAAGAACCATCTGGTTGCAAAATATTGATAATTTAGATGGATATCAAAAAGTAAACACGTGTAGAAGTTCTCATTGAATGACTCAGCATGATTGTTTGGGAACCCTATGAACATATCCAGAAAATGCCATTTTCTTGGCAATGATATGGAAGTTGTCATTGTTTTCAAATGTGTTTTGTTTTGTTTTAATTTTCTAGGATTTAACAAAAAAAATCTGTAGTTCTCCCATCTAAATAGTAACTAACTATGATGTAATTGAGTTGAACTGATATCAACCAAGGTCAGCTAGAGGTTTCCACCCATTCTCAGTTGTTCTACGTAAGCAGGAGTGATTTTCAGGGATCCGTGCAATATGATTGCGCTCTGGTTTATGTCAAGATTCAAAAGAGTTTTCCAACCAAGAGTTTTGCATCCAAAAATTAATAATTCCTTCTACCAGTGGAACATAGTTTTAAAGGTATTGGACTCGGTCAGTTGAAGTTCAACTCTCATAGCTGCCTTCTGTTTATAAATAAATTGAAACCAAAGCAGATTTTGGTTAGCAACATTGCTTTCTAGTAATAAGTTTAATCTGCATGCAAAGAAAGCTCTTTAACATGAAGGTATTTTAACCTTTATATGCTGAATAAGCTATGGTAATCTTTAGATAATTACAGTTTCATGACTTGACATTTTATAAACAGGTTTGTAGCCATTTTTAACACATGACAATCAGCAATTCTATTGTTCATGTTTTGCTGGAAAAAATGATTCAGAGAATGGACATATCTTTAGACTTCTTTGCAATTTAATAGCTCTCTGATCACCTATGTAAAATAAGTCATATTTTATTGCTGTTTTCCGCATCCTTGACCTTTATGTCTTAACTGCATAGCACAAAAAGTGAGGGAGAAGCAACTTTCAAGGGCAAAAGCTAGGTAATAATATTAAATAGCCACAATGGGATGAGAGCAATGGATTAAACAGACGGGTGTTTCCCAGTGCCCCTGAATGCATATTTAGCCATCACCTTCGTACAGACTCTGCTTTGAGTCTCTCTGCAGTATATGTCATGGTCAAACTGAGGTGCTGACATGGATAATTTAGTGTCAGAGCTCTTTTTAACACAGGATATGGTGTTGTAATTACATGCTCCAGCATAGGGTCTACATTCCAAGAAAGAATTTTTTTCCACAAAGACTAATTTGATAGAGTTCAGGGCCTTTTTTCCTAGGCTAAGTATTGAAGGAACCAATATGTATCAAATAGCTATTATGAAGAGGCAATCAGAAATAAGTGGTTTCAATAAATATCATCCATTTTAGAACACAGATTGGTTTAGCCTTTGCTTATATCTGTTGTTCCCCATGTTGGACAGGGGCTGAAGGCTAAAACATACGAAGGACGATTACAGGAACTGGGTATGTTTAGTGTAATGAAAAGAAGGACTAGGGGAGACATGATAACAGTGTTCCAATATTTGGGGGGCTCCTACAAAGAAGAGGAGGGTCAAATTATTTTCCAAAGCACCAAAAGGCAAGATGTGAAAAAATGGATGAAAACTAACCAAGGAAAGAAACAACCTAGAACTAAAGGGAAATTTCCTAGTGGTGAGAGCAATCAACCAATAGAATACCTTACCTTCAGAAGTTGTGGGTGTTCCATCACTGGAGGCTTTCAAAAAGAGACTGGACAACCATTTATCTGAAATGGTATAGAGTCTCCTGCTCAAGCAGAGGGTTGGATTAGAAGACCTCTAATAAAAGGGACAGGGCCCTTGGAAGCCCACTTCCAAACAAACCTGAATCCATTCCAGTCATCTCCAGCCATGTATTCAATAAGTCACATCATACCGTCCTCTGCATATCCAGATAATGCATATACAAATATAACTTAAAAGTTTTAATCCATATGCAAACTGTGTAATCGATTAATTTAATGCAGCAACAGAACATTGTGCTATATTAATAACAACCCATCTTCAGTATACCATCTTCAGTAGAGAAATTGGATGCATCACTGGTGTAGAAATGGAGAATGGAAATTGCTGTGAAAATTGAAATAAAGTTATTTGGTAATTTTTCAAACTCTTTATTAATGCAATTACCAAGATCATATATATGCAGTGCTATAGGGCACTGCACACCAAAACAACAAGACACAAGGACAGTTTTTTCCCAAATGTCATCACTCTGCTTAACAACTAATTCCCATAACAGTTAAATAATTTACTAAGACTGTATTACTGTTCTTCTTTTCTTCCTTACTAGTATCTATCTCTCCCCACTTATTACTATAACCACGTTGCTTGTATCTTTTTTTTAATAACCTTGACTAAGTGTTGTATCTTTTTATTCTTGATGAATGTATTTTATTCTCCTTATGTACACTCAGAGTATATACACCTAAGACAAATTCCTTGTGTGTCCAATCACACTTGGCCAATAAAGAATTCTATTCTATTCTATTCTATT
>JANHZT010001743.1:83774-97675 GCA_032468215.1 Stegonotus admiraltiensis | reverse complement strand
CAGAGAGCCCCGGAGCTGTTGCTGGGGACAACCAAGCAGGCCAGCATGCAACTCTCCAGGCTTTGAAGACTCAAGCCAATGGGAGGAGTCTGGGCAAATGGTGCATTTGAGGGCTATGAGGAATGCTGCCTGGGATGGCCAGAAGCCTCTCTGAGGCCCCTCTGGAACCAGGTAGTTGTGTTGCATTGTTTGTCTTGGATGACTGAAATAAATGTAGCATCCATCCAAGTATAGAAATTTTGTTAGCCTAGTCCTAGGCTACCTCAAGAGCCTAAATTTTAAATTGTTCAATTGTTTGCTTGTGCTTTTTCTCACTTACTTTCCCCCCTCCCTTTTCATCTATGGTTTGCAATGATTTATAGCATGGCTGGAAGCTTTTTAATAAAAGGGGACATAAATGTTTTAGCGTAGGTTATTTTTTTCCAGCAACAGGTATGTATGATGTTTTCTTTTTGTTTGCAATGCATCTGTGTGGTTTCACCATATTGCTTGCCAAGCACAGGCGAATTGTTCCTGGTCACATTGATCTTAAAGATTTCCAATACTCCACAGTTGGCCACAAGGAGATGCATGCTGTAACATGGGGAGAAGGAGGGAACAGGCCCTTGACACTCTCAACCAGGTTCCGAATGAAATAAAGGCGGCTGGGTTTTGTTTTTCCTCTTTGTGTCAATTAAAGGGCTAGTGCAGCTATCAAAATATCCTCAGGAGTCAATTACTTCTGTCAGCTACCCAGGCAGGGGGTAGATGGTAGCAGAGACACACAAGGGCTCAGTCACAATGTAATCACAACATGCTGTATCGGGTAGCCAGAACTGTGAACGTTTCCCAGAATTCAATTAACACAATCATATGATATAACTCCCTAAGTATTTTTTTCCTTATTGTCTTTAAGTAGCTCAGCAGTTTTGACGGTGACCAGGGCCTGGCCCAGCGTTAGTATTTCATTAAAGAGCAACCCTATACACACATTATGCTAGGGAGGTAGAATACTCATGGCTACCCTAGCAGAAGGATGATTACTGTAGCTAACTGAGTTTAGTCCAGGTGGGAAGGAAACACACAACTATAAAGAAGTTGTGCTTTAGAAGCAGACATGACCTTCCTTCAGGGATTGGAAAAAGTAGGATTGGGTTGTATGAATGGCTTTCTCATCAAACTCTTTTAAAACATTTTACCCTCAGGTTAATGCCTGAATATCAGATGGAGAATTTGTATAGGTTACTAATAGAGAAGATTCTGAACAATGAGATAACAGTTTCATACTGCACAGTAGTTGCTACACAGCTTGTGCGCCCTGGCTGAGAGATTCTAGAGACTCAAAGAAGAGGTTTCTCAGTCAGACCTTTGCTCTGGAGGTATCTGAAATCAAAGAGCCATGGATTGCACAGGATCCTCAAACCAGTAAGGATGTAGTGGACAGAGAGAATGGCCTTGAGGGATAGGAAGATGAGGAAGGAAGAGCCACTACCAAGACAACAGTTAGATAAAAGAAGTCTGAGTCCAGGACAACAATGCAATGTGCATAAATGTCTCAGACAAACCCCTCCTCAGTTCACACACAGATAAAGTGAGCGAGTGGGGAGCACATTCAGACTTGTAGCAATATTCTGCTACAATAAAATTAGTATTGACCTACATGGCATTGGTTTACTAGTTTAGTCTACCTTAAACAGCTGATAAAGATACAGCAACACTTCAGTAGTCCAAAGGCATATCCAAAAACATTGCTACTGTGAGATGCTAATCCTCTCTAATGGATGCCAAAGAGCTAATATTATGCTACCCACTTCCTTTCCAAAACCCACATGAAGCTACTAGATGAGAATATCCATCAGCATAGGGCAAAATATCATCAATATACGGATGATCCTCACTTGTATATCTGTGTCCCAAGCTGACCAAACCTTGTGAGTCTGATAGTTTCTGGATGGGAAAGAACAGGTTGAAGCTTAATCCTGATGTGACTGAATAACTATGGAATTCCCCTCCCCTTGACCCAGAGATTTTCCATATTTATCTCTGAATGGAGTAGCACTGCCCCCGACAGAGTTGGTGCTTGAAGAGCAAGGAGCAGCTTTGGCTGGGAAACTTTTGTGCAAATCCATCTTCTCACCAATTGTGCCTGTTCTTGGATCAGGAGGCCCTGCTCATGGTCACTCATGTCTTAATCACCTCCCAGTCATCTACCTGGGACTGCCTTTAAAGAGAATTTGGAAGTTATAGCTGGTCTGTAGTAACACATGCAATCTTGAGTACATCATAACATGCCCATATAACCCTGGTACTCCATGAAAAGCAGTGGCTTCCAGTGGTCTTTCATATGCAATTCAAGATGCTGGTTGTCACCAATATTGCCCATGGCGTGGCTATTTGCAGAAGTACCTGCCTCTGACCATTCCTGTTCCTTCCATCAGATCTGGCAAGGTCAGAATGCTTTGAGTCACTTCTTTGAAGCAGTGTCACTTACCATGCCCCAGGTCTTCTCTGTTGCCATGCCTGCCTTGTGGTCTTAACTGTGCTGGCATTCCAGAAGGTTTTAAAACCTTGGTTATTCTCCCAGGAGTTGGACCAAGGTGAGCCTGGTCAGATGGTTGCAAGGTGCAGGGTTATTAGTGGACCTTAGTGCATTGCATTGTTGTAGTTATTTTTATTTTATTTGGATTTTGGTAGCGCATTGTTTTAATTACTGCTATAGAAGCCCAGAATTGAAGAAGCAAGATGGAACTCCATACAATTCATTCAAATAGATAAATTTGGTGGCAATAGTACAATTATAGCACAATATGGATCAAGACAATACATTCACAGATCCCTACAAATATAACTGGTATTAACCTAATAAATTGCAAAGGAAAAAGTAGTGTTTAAAATACTGTAGCCTTAGTTCCAGTCTCCATGAGCATGGTATTCATGGTGTGATGCTACAGTACAGAATGGTATCTCTCTCTTTCTCTTGTTTTTATTTCATATACTCTGTTTAAGTCCAGAAGAGCCTCTACTGAAGATGGCAGGCATTTGCATCTATATTTGGATCTCTGCTATTTTTAGAGCTTTAAAAGTAAACAACTAACTGGAGTTTAAAGCTAAGAAGCTTGTATTTAATTTGGAAATGACTAAGCGGCTAGAACAACTCAGATCATTTTTTACTGCTACTTTCTAAGCCAATTAAAGCTTCCAGCTCATCAAACTTCACACACAACACATTGTAATGATATAACAGGAAAGTTTCCAGCCTGTGAATCACCACAATCAAATTATTCCTTTCAAGGAAACCAAACCAAACCATAACAGTAGAAGCTTTTAAAGAGCATTCATGCTTTTTAGAACAAATTTGGCAGTTTGAATCTCACCAGGCTCAAGGTTGACTCAGCCTTCTATCCTTCCAAGGTCAGTAAAATGAGGATCCAGATTGTTAGGGGCAATATGCTGACCCTGTAAACCACTTAGAGAGAGCTGTAAATCACTGTAAAGCAGTATATAAGTCTAAGTGCTATTGCTATTGCTATTACTGAAGTCTAAGTAAACTATATCTGCAGCATTTTCCCTTATTCACTAATTTAGTCACTTTGTCAAAGAAACCAGTAAGGTCTATCTGTTTTTGACAATTCATGATGCCTTCTAGTAATTGCCTGGCTTGTTTCTAGTTGCTCATAAATCTGCTACTTAACTAACTTTTCTAGGATTTTTCCAGGTGTTGATGTCAGGCTGCTTAGTCTGTAGTTTCTTGGATCCACTTTTTTCCTGTCCCTTTTTGAAAGGAAAATTTTATTTCCAATGTTCTATTTTCTTTCCAAATCTGATTTCTCAAAACCTGGCAATGGGACTGGCAATGGAAGCTGGAGGGGAAGAAACAGAAGCGGAAAAGTTGGCATCCAGTTTTCCCCTCTGAGTCAGAAACTACCTAAATTTCCTCAGCTGAAAATATGTGGCATCTTATGCTCCATAGGCTTCAGTCTCCCAGATTGCAATCTAGACGACAACTTTTAAGTCTTTGTTGTATATACGGTATGTTGAAATCAAATCTCTGCAATTTTGGAAGGAAGTATTGTGCCATCGTTTCTATGTTACAGGTATTAAATTGTAATATTCTATGTGAGTCCTTCTAACAGCATTCCCCATCCCGGGCACCTACTTATATGCATTTTTAAAACTCCTAATATTTTTCCATATGTCTGATAGTTAAGTTGATTAATAAACTGAAATTGCTGCAAATATTTTGTTTCCTGTTTATTTAACCCTTTCTTTCTGGTGAAAGGAAGGCTTCATATAAACTAATAAATAAAACAAAAAATGACAACTTTGTGCAGCAATGCCACTCTGATGTTGGGTTCCACCTCGATGGAGAAGGGGAACTTTGTTTCAACCTAGCTAGAAGCTGGTATGTCTTCCCACGTGCTCAGATCAAATGTTAATTTCCTTGTCTTCAGTTCAGCAGGATCAAAATAAATGGAGGCTGTAACTGAAAAGACAAACAGGAGTGCCAAATTCCACATTTTTTTTCAGCAGAATATCCCAGCCCTGTTAATTGCTTTGGACTATTATTGCTATTATTGCTGTCATTTATCAGTGCTTTGGAAGGCATTCTTCCCTGATAATCCAGGATGCCGATAATGCCAGCAATCTTTAAATGTGTCTAAAACCTTGTTGACAGTAATTAATATATTCTGTCAGCAGTTGTGTCTCACAACCAACTGCTTTGTTGTAAAATCTTCCAAGTCTTGTGGTTGGAAAATTCTACTCTTCCTTTACACGTACAAATCCTGCACATAAACATTGCTGATTGTTATATAACTTTCACTTAATGATTAGTGGCTTTATTCAATCTATCAACCTGGGTCAAAGGTTAATTTGGTCTCTTGGGACATCCAGCAAAACCTGATCTGATAGACAAACTTCTTCTGGCCCAGATGGTGTACAATCTTAACAGATGAGGTGCTGCAGAGGGAGAAACTCAGGAGTGGGGGGAGACTCATTATGGGGGAGAAAGATCATGTTTTTCTGTACACAGAAAATGACGGCACTCAGACAGGCTAGGAAACCACAAGAGGTAAATGGTAAGTATGTTCTATGAAGTGTTTTTATATTTTACTGCAAGGCTACTCTATCGTTTAAAATGTATACTTACATAGCCCAGCAGACGGCTTTAAGAATGCCATGAAAAAGCCTAGAGTTTTTGGAATTTCCCCACTAAGCAACATGGGCATAAAGTGTGCCATCACATGACTGTGTCACTTAGTGATGAAAATTCTGGCAGTCCCGGTTGCCATTGATAAGCAAGGACCAGGTGTGTCATTAAACAAGAACCTCACGTGACCCAGGCTTCTGACTTCCTATAGGCTTCCCCATTGACTTTGGTTGTGGGAAGCCAGCAGGGAACATCAGAAATCACAATCACTGTGACATCATAATTGCAAGGTGGGTGCCAGGTGTCTGAATTAGCATGATGTAACATTCAACAGGCAGAACTATGAGGACCTGTCATAAATGCCATTCTTTAAGCACCATCATCTCATAAAAATCACTGAACAAATGGTCGTAACCTGTACTCATTTGAGGCTCCAGGAACTGTTCCTAGCCTGCCCCATGAGCATTCATTGAAGGGACTGTCTGTGTAGGGAGAGGAGAGTAATTTTGGTAAATGTGAAAAAGTCTGATTCTAGGTGTTAGGATCTAAGCAGGTAACAAAGAGCAAAAGGAACAGCGGTCTTATAAGCCTACAAACTCATAGCACATAGCATATGGCAGAGCTGCCACAAGACAAGTTGTCATACATTCAGATTCCCATAAAGAAAACAGTCAATTTGAAAAAAGGTGCAGAAAACAAACAAACAATTCCATCACAGGTTTATGCTGTGTCTATAACCATAATATAGATTTATTTCGACTTGATTTAATTAGATTAGATTTGATTCATCAGAGGCTTGAAAGCTTCTTTCATTTCCTGTAACGAAATGCTTTTTTTATAAGTAGGAAGAAGATATTTAAGAGGAGACAGGAAAGCAGTTTGTAAAAATGATGCAGGTAGCAGAGAGAACAGGTTAAGATGGGAACACAAATAGGATCAGTTCAGTTTCATCCGCCTCTCTCTCTCTTCCTCTTTGAAGGGGAAGACAGGATATGCTAGGAGCCATCCTGCCCCACCCCATATTCAGAAAATGTGGGGTGGCTCCTGCCAGTTCAGCAGCATCTATCCCTCCCAATGTAGGAAAGCATTTTCTAGCCAAAATCACTTCAGGAACCCATCGGGGCATCACAAAAGGGACAGGATATTTCCTGTTCTTGATGATTTATCCAGGATGTGCCTTTCAAGGGAAGATGGATGCATTATTAAAAAAAGAAGACAAGAAGAACCCTAAGTTCCCATCTCATCCTTCCTGCATCCTGTAGAGTACTTAGAAATATAAAAGGGAGCCCAGTTTGGGACCTATGACTTACAGATAGAGGTGCAGCTTTTTTTTTTCATAAGTCAAAAGGAATCAATAGCAGATCTCAGCCTTTTAAAAAAAGTTATCTCTAACACTCTGGCCCTAGAATCAAGAACAGCCTGAGAATGCAAGCAGTCCTGCCATTAGACCCTACTGTATGCAGAAAACCTTTATAAGACACAGGGACAATAAACACTTGTGCTATATGTTTTTTGGGCTGTCTGAGGTGCAGAATCTGAGACTGTAAAAGCAAATCTTTGTGTGCCAGGGATAGCTCTCAGATGAGTGCAGTGGGATCGGAAGGTATTTTGTTGAATGGACAAGGCAGGAAGGAAAAGGATCTTAATTGACATACGATATGCAAATTCTTCCATTCCTTAATGACTTGAAAAAGATTCTTGACATGATAATGTTCTTTATACAGTGACCAGTATTTCTAATATAATACAGGCATAATTTAAATGATGCATTATAATAATATTTAACCAATAAGAAAATATAAGCAGACATGCCCTTAACATATGTATGTTTAGATTTATTATATCTTCAACATAGATGGATGAGAGCCAATGTTTTTAAACATACTTCGAAGAGTCCACAAGACTGAGATATAATCTGTGGCTGAATTCTTTTAGTGTTTGGGTTAAAACCTGAAGCTATTGGCTGGGCAATATTGGATATTCCAGTTCTCTATTCCAAGTTTTTGTAAACAGCCCCCAGTTTTGTTTTTTGTTTTTGCATTTTTTTAAGTGAATGGTAATAATCAGTGATTGTGTAATCTCTCTTAAGGCAGAAGGCATGACCTTCAGTGGTTCTGTAGCTTCAGAAGCTGCAAGGCACCTGGACCAAGCAATGAACAAAGAAGTATTTTATCTGTAGATATTGTCATTCAGACATTTTTTTTGGTAAATTTTATTCCTTTTATAAAATCTCAAAAGTTCTAAAGTTGTCATTACTTATAGCTGATTAAAATAAGAATCCCATTTTCAGCTCATTTTTTCCACATGCAGAAAGTTATTATTCTCCCTACTTTTATACTCACTCTTGAGCTTCATCTCTTGACCTTAGAACTTCATAAATTTAGATGAAACCTACATTTTCTGAGGCTTCTTTCCCCTAACCCTTTTGATGGTACAGACACAGATGGAGAGAGAGAGAAACTTGGAGAGAATTCCCTGATTTTAATGACATTGTTACAAAGATAGTCAAAATTGTAGCATTAATAAGGTTAATTACATTTTAAGCAAAAGCTTCTGTTTGGCATTTAGCTTTAGACTTTCTACAAATTTCCTCACAGCACGTTCCAATCTATAGCTAGTTTCTCAAGAGTAAATCCTCAATAATGGAATAGAGTTTTTTCTCTCTTAAGTATCAGATTGTGGCATAAACTAAAAGCGCCCTCTGGTGGCACTATGTATTTATTAAGAACAATAATGTTTCAATTGGTCAAGTAAATTAATGTAAATGTAAATATATCTATATATCCAGTGGTGGGATTCAGCCAGTTTGCACCTATTCAGGAGAACCGGTGTTAACTTTCTAAGCAGTTCAGAGAATCGGTTGTTGGAAGAAATCTTATTTTGTTTTTTTCCACTTTACAGGACTAATCCTGTAAGGAAGGCAAGATTCTAGCCTAATCTTTATTGCCCTGCTTACAGAAAGTGCCTCTTGGGTTAACCCTTATTACATTGTAACAGCTAAGTCGAAGCACCCATCAATGCGAGTGACATTGAGTTGGCCATGCCCACATGGTCACATGACCACCAAGCCACGCCTACCCAGCTGGTCATTAGGGCACAGAACCGGTTGTTAAATTATTTGAATCCCACCACTGTACACACACAACAAAATAGACTATAAATGATTTATATGAATCATTATTACTTTATTGGCAAACAACTAAAAGCATGAAAATAATAGCAGTATTTTAAAAGAAAGGTGGGAATTACTTAAAAAAAAACCTTACTTCCAGAAAGAGCTTATTCACATCTGTTTTGTACTACTTGAGTTTCACTACCAAGTCTGGTGGATCAAACAGTATATTCTGGAGCAATTTATTCCCGATGTTTGGTCCAGTTTATTGGAATCCACAGCAAAGCTAGTATCTTTCTCTGAATTATTGTTCCTAAGCAGCTCCTGTATATGTTACATTTTCCTACTGAGGAAACTTTTGCCTTACATTCTTTTCCTGCTTGTACCCTAAAAACAGCCATTACTAACCCAGAAAGGTTCAATGTTTGGAATCTCTTGCCTGGTTTTTTTCTTACACCTTGTTTCTTCTGTATAACTCTTTAAAACTTATCTATACTGTCTTCCTGATGCCCCAGGGTTAGGAAGCTTTAGGTAAGTTTGGTAGAAATAAGAAGAGAATATAGTATGAGCACTGATGTCACGTCTCTTTGCAGTCAAACCTCTGAACAGCACAAACCTTACTATATATGGATTAGGTTCATTGAGGCTTGAACTTAGCAAAAATTCAGCTTGTTTAATTGGATTTAGAACATGGTTTGTAATGTATGATTTGTGGCCGAGTCTGTTGAGTGTTAGACCCAGCCAATTGTATTCAATTAATACTAGTTAAATAAGCGATGACACTGTGAAATGTGTGAATACCTTCTCTGGTTGTTGTAGCATGGCCAGGAAATTGCTGCGCAATCACTGAACAAATAATGCAAATTAATTATTTGTGTAATAACATTAGGATACATATGGCATCTCTGTAAGAAAGGCAAGCAAGGAGCTGGAAGCCACTTTGCATGTGGATTTGGATAACTAATGTGGACAAGGAGGAGGAAGAGGAATTTTTAAACATCTGTTCTTCAAGAGAAACGTTAAGTGATAGGTAAAAATCACAGAAAGTTCAAAGACTCACAGACCTTTCTCAGATTTCAGGAGTATCACTCTGCCTCTTCATATATTATTAAAAACATGAATTTAAGATAGAAGAATTTGAATATATAAGTCAATAGTTTTAAAGGCCTTTTATTAATTGGGCTTGCACTAAATTTGTTTGATTTTATCTGAAAATCAATTTGGTTATTTGTTTGTTTTTATGCTGAGAATCTAGCAAGGAGTTTATGAGCAACACACATTCCTTCACTAATTAAGCACTTTACCTTCAAGCCAAGGTAGCTTTCATTTGGCCTTTGGAAAGACCAGAAGCAAGCCATCATTTAAAAAAAATATTGAAAGGTTTAAAATGTGGGACAGCAAAAATGGTTTTGTTTGGCACCAAACACTGATGAAATTGGCATGAAACAGTGTGCTAGGAGTTCACTGTAGATGTATGAGAACCTTTGTCTGTTTATGAAAATCAACTTCCCAAGTTTTGCAGGTGAGAAGATAGATAAAAAAACAAAATGAGAAAAACCTCAAAAGCAACAGCTGTTTTATAAGCACATGTGCTATGGTATCTGTCTATAAGTAAGTCTTATAGCGACAATTATTTCCAGGAACAGCAATAGCATGAATTATAAGGTGCCATTGTGTTCTGTGAAGTGATATTTTGGGACAAGGAGTTAACACTAAAGTTGCATTTGAGAGCATGGGCACAGATTTACTTCTACCGAAATAGCTGCAAAACATTTTTCCCCCTTTTGGAATCCCTCTCTGCTGTTTCTCCATACCAGGCTACATACATCACATTTAATTCAGACCTCAGAGGTCAATTAGATGATTTCAGAATTGCAGAAAGTTTAGCATTAGGAACAGGAAAAAGATATTTTCAAGACTGCAACCTCTCAAAATGGATGAAAGGTTTGCAGGTAATTGCTCGTTGGTGATATTTGAACATATGCATTTCCCCCCTGTTAATAAAATGTACTTTAAAAATATATTTTTTAAAACATCCACATCAATAACATAATACTGGTAATCTTACTGATTGACCTTTCCACTAAATAGGTACAATTTAAGTGGTGGCACAGGAGTGGCAGAAATTAAAACTTTTCTGAAGTAAAAAGTCTTTGAATGTTTCACTAATTCATTGTGCTCATAATTAAGTTGCAGTATGTTCCATTTTTTCAGTCATGATGCTTGATTGGCTGGTAATTGAATCTCCCTCCCACATCTCACCAGTGTGAGGGGTATGTCAAACCAAGAGCTGTTGATCCTCACTCAGAGCTAAACCTGTCGCCCTGCCTTGGAAGGTAGCCTGAAGGCTGGAAAAAGCTTACTGCACTTAAGCGGTCGTGAGCTGGGCAGATCTATATTGGGCCGTGGGCAGAGGGATAAATCAAATGGCATCGCTCTTTGAAATAGAAAAGTGACAGCATTGGTGGGTTAAAAGTAGACTCCTTCTTCAGCTATTCAAAAGGGTAAAATGATGCCTCAAGCAAACTGAGGTGGAGACAGTTTCAGTAAGCCTTATGGCACTGAGCAGATTTTCTGAGGTGAGAATAGCAGAAATAACAGATATGGAGGAGGAAAATGAGCCAGGGGATGAATGAGGACTAAGTGAATTGCAGGAGAAACAGTTCTGTTGTTGTAACTGTTTCAACTTGCAAGACTTTGGCAACCTTTCCCTAAATGGTACAATTTTCTAATACCCTGTTGGATATTAGTTTGGCTATGGGAACCCTAAGGAAAAATATATATACCAATTTTACTTCATAATTTCTAACATAATTTTTTTTAAAAGCATATACCCAACCATAAAATGCATTTTTGACTGTGTCAGTTTACTAAATTTACTAGGACTAGAATTGTAGAATTCTTTAGGAATTATTTTGATCCATTCATTGACACCCTTCTTCACATCTTCCAAAGTGGCAAAATGTCTTCCACAGAAGAATTTTTCCACTCCTCCAAACAAGTGATAATCACTAGTTATTAGATATGGTGAGCAGGTTCCATTAGAGATCAGCAATCATGGTTTCTATAAGATGAGCTGTGTGGTGTCTGGCATTCTCATGATGCAAGAGTTGGCGGCGGTGCAACATTCAATTTCAGCCAAAGACTTTCTCAGCTCATGAAGCAAAGTGCTGGAATATGGGGCATCAATGACAGTTCCTTGTTCCAAATAGTTGATAAGAATCACATCTTCACAATTCCCCCCACCACCAAAAGCAGTAACCACTGCCTTGCCAACTTGGCTTTTTCGGGGGCTTCTTCCAATTATGGCACTACTGCATAGGTTGAGTTTTTGTTATGGAGTTGTAATAGATCATGGTATCTATTCCTTTTCATTTCTGGCCCTAGCATCCATTGCACTGACCCTCCTCAGCTGTAAATTTCATATAAAATTCGGTACATGCTGCTGATGCTGAATACTAATTTATTGGATAGTCATGGTGGTCCTCCATGGCATTCTCCTTGATCCAGACAACGTTTTCTGGCTTAGTAGATATGGGAGGTGCCCCACTGCTGGGGGCATCTTCCAATAACTTCCTTCTTTCCTTAAATTGTGCATCCCAATTTCTCACTGATTATTAGGTATTGCCCTTTGCCTAGTCATTTCTGATACTTTTACAGCATCCTTTCATAAAAGGGAGGTGTTGGAACCTTGATTTTCTAGAGAACTTCCTAAACCTTGGGCATCAGGAAAATTATTTTAAATGTTGTTTAGCCATCACTAGAAATCCAGAAAGTTTAGCTTCAAAATACACCATCATAAACCAGTAATTTTAATACATTTTATTCCACAAATGGAATCAACTTCTGAATACCTCTTGTCTAATTTTTTAGAAAGAATTCTGAGCAATGTCTCCAATGTTGCAGAAAGCTGGATGCTGTTCTAGATGCTTTAAGATTTCTCTAGTTAGGAGAGCTATACAAATGTTTGCCTATATGAAAGCAGGAACCAACTCATGTATGTTTGTTTTGTTGGTCTATCATTCACATTTCTAAGGTGGCCAACTCCTCAGTGACTCTGGACAACATACAGAATTACAAATAAAGATATGAATCAAACAGAACAGAAGAACAAAATGGACTTTCTATTGGAGCAAATCTCCATTAGGAAAACATGTAAAATCTCTTTCCCAAAGGGAGCCTATATTCCATTCTACTCAAAGCCTGGGGAAGGAGCCAGATCTTCAAGGTACATTTAAACGTTCAGCAGGGTCTGGACCATTTGAATTTCTGGTGAGATGTTTTTCCAAGGGCTGGTACTGCAGCAGCGAAAACACACTGTCTAAGCCCTTCAGATGGTAATGTTTAATGGATGGGACCAGAAGTATGGTGATTCTGTTTGATAGACCGAAACAGCGGTGAAATCTGGCCGGATCTATCCAGCTCGCGTGAACCGGTAACACTAGTGGCAGGAGGCTCCACCCACCCACCGGGACATCATTACGTCCCTTTTTTACCCTCTACACATGCGCAGAAGAGGCGCTCACATTCCCAAACCAATAATGAAGGTAAGTACATTTCACCGCTGGACGGAAACATTGAGGGAAACCCTCAAGTCTGTGCTAGGTACCTGCTCATGCCATTGCATTCTGGACTGGTTGAAATTTCAGCAATTTTCATCAACAGCTATATGATCAACACATTGCATAATCCATAAGTGACTAAGGCTGCTCCCCAATTCCTCATTCATGTGTCTTGATGGACTGTAGAAATTATGCAGCAGATATGACTTTGAATTATGATCTGTGCTATAAACTAGATTGAATGAGCACCTACTTTGCCATAGTAGAGTGCTTTGTAACTTGATATAATCTTCCACATTCTAACCACTCTGCTCCCCTATACCCATCTAATGTTCCTCCCTCTTATTTTAGATTCTTGTCACCACTGTTCTGCATGGTCTTGTCTCCCTCAGTCAGACAATCACAAAGACTGGATATGGATACATATTCAAGAGTGGAACTACCATCAGCCACCTCCTCTAC
This sequence comes from Stegonotus admiraltiensis, assembly GCA_032468215.1. Classification (NCBI taxonomy): domain Eukaryota; kingdom Metazoa; phylum Chordata; class Lepidosauria; order Squamata; family Colubridae; genus Stegonotus; species Stegonotus admiraltiensis. The sequence goes on along the minus strand of JANHZT010001743.1, from coordinate 84,411 downwards.
AAGGATGACATCAAGTTGTATTGCAAAGAATGAACAAAACATTGAACAAAACAGTCTCAAACTCAGTGCCAAGAAAGGCCAGGGGGATCACAGAGAGATGGGAGAGTCTTTGGCCTTCAGCAAGTAGTTGGCTGGGGAAACTGCTTCATCTGATTTGGACATTGGTTTCTAATGAAATTCAGCCATTCTTACAATGCAATACATGGACAACTAACTCAGAAATTCACATCCTAATTCACTACAGAATATGGTAACCAGAATAAATTACTGATAAAAAGTTTTTACTTTTATTATTTGCTTTATTCAGTTTTATTTACAATGTAAGCAAGACCGTATCAAAACCAGATACATACTGTATAATACATCTTTCTATTAAAAGGGTTTTTTAATTAAAGTTTGCAACCAAATGAAAATGCTGAGTGCTCAGTCTTTGACATCTTTCTAAAAGATGCTGGTGGCCTTTGGTAAAGCATCGAACATCTAGTGGTGCTCCAGGAGTTTATGTGCCACATGGAGGGGTCTCTGTTAATGGGGGGGGAGGGTATCTTGGTCACCATTGTTAGAGATATTAGAGAGAGAGAGAGAAAGATATTGTAGTCGAGAGAGAAAAAATATATTAGATGATTAGATAGGTGAT
>JANHZT010001743.1:71734-83674 GCA_032468215.1 Stegonotus admiraltiensis | reverse complement strand
GAAGGAAGGAAGGAAGGAAGGAAGGAAGGAAGGAAGGAAGGAAGGAAGGAAGGAAGGAAGGAAGGAAGGAAGGCAAACTTCAAGAAAAGTACCAGCAAATAATTTTTAAAATAACTACAAATGCAAATAATTATTTTATGTGGAAAGACCTCTTTGCAAAGGTTGGGGTGGCTAGCAGCTATGGAGCCTCAGAGATGGAATGGGACAACTCACTGCAGCAAACTCACCACAGCCCACTCACCACAGTCAACTAGCCATGGGACAACTTGTTGCAGGACAATTCAACAATAAATTTAATTATTTAAAATAATTTAATTTTTTTTTAATTTTTGTCATTCACTTTTCATATTGTTCCTCCTTCCTATCTTTAATGATTCTGTTCCACTATTTCTTCGATATTAGTGTAATTCTTGTCCTGCGGTGAGTTGAGCCATGGCAAGTTGGCCATGGTGAGTTGCCTGTGGCGAGTTGTCGTAGGTCTCTCAAAGAAGGCTGCTATTCACTGTGCCAAAGACCAATGGGGGGATTAGATCTAAGAGGTGTTCCCAGATCCTTCCTACTTTTCTTTGGCAAAGGGTTTAAATCACTTCTCACAAATGTGACAATGAAAGTGTGAGTCTCCAGCCAGTCTCCATTCTAGAGGTTCTGCATGCAAGTGAGTAAAAACATGTAATTTGAGTAAGAGAGGGGGAACCAGAAAGGGCTGCAAGTGACGTTTATGATGTTCCCTCCACAGAAAACTGGCTGTAAGGTATCAATATGATCCTGTCTCAGTTTCCCAGTTGTCATCTCCTAGTCACCCCCAGCCTCATCCATTTCCTTTCCCCCTCATCTGCTTGCAGACCTCACACCTCCCAGGCACCATTTCCCAGTAGGAATGTGAGACTGCAATCTCTCCTTGGCCAGAGGCAAAATGGAGGGAGGGGGGACACAAATATTAACTTAAATTTATAAATTTAATGGAGTGTGTCAGGGTATAGAAAAGCTGTGCATTGAACACACACACACACACACACACCCCTCAATAGCTTCTATTCTATAATTCTACTTACTCAAATCTGTAACAATCTATTGCTCTATCTTTGTACATGCTCACTTGGCTGAAAGCTTTGGATACGTGGAGGAGACATGTATAATAATTGGGGGGCCTTTACAAAAATCACTTTCAGACTGGCAGCAAAAGAAAAAAAGAAAAGAACAAGGCCAAGCCAGCCTTGTTCATGAGAACAACTCCTCAAGTGGAGAGGCCAGCTGACTAACTCATCTGGTGGTTGCCACTCTTGTGGGAAATGGAATTGCCAGAGGGGCTCAAAGAATGGCCGTGTCCTGCAGGGGTGGATGTGGCTTGGAGAACCTGACCAGGGCCTTCAAGGACTGTTGTGTGAAGGTGGGGAGTGGGAGACAGGTGACCCTTTTCACTAAGAGGCCACCCTTCTTTTATTTAGTTATTGTTCAACTCATTGTGAAGTTTCCGAAAAATGTTTTGGCTGATACAAAAAACATGATCATTCCCTATGTTATTATTCTGGTCTTCTTGTCTTCCACCTTCAGGGACCTTTCTTGGGGGCTGAATGATTCCTTTGAGGCCAGCAGGTTCTTCTTTTCACCATGAAGTGGGACTACCAGGAGATGGTGTGTAGTTATTGGTTAATTGCCTGGCCCTCCTTTGAGCCTGTTGGACTCAAGGTGGCCACCCCCAGAGAGTTGGGTGTGATAGCCAAATAATTAACCCCTGGACATTTCATTTCATTAGACATTGGAGAAACTTTACACACTTTTAATGGGACCCCTAAGCTCTTCATGCAAAAACAGCTGCAGGGGCTTAGCCTGGTCACTGGGGAACCTCTCCAAATCTAAGGAAGACATTAAGAAGTACTTGCCAAAGTGGCCAATCCCCCTCTTCTCCTTCTAACAATTTGAGTGGGGGTAACACAGAGGCAACTGCAAATACCAGCACATCATCTGGACTTCTCTGGCATTGCTGCTGCTACATCTTCAAAGCCTGCATGTAGGCCGTGTCTAAACTTAACCAGAGTCCATGCAAAGACACAAAGCTGGAAAGGTTAGGAGACTTATGAATAAATAAATAAATGCAACGTTCTCCTGGACGGAGGAGTTTCATTATCATTTTGGATCGATAGAAGGCGTGCGGCTGGATCAAGCCTTCAACCCATCTCTTGTCCAGCCTTCTAGGGTCTCCCTTGGCTACTGGATGCACTTGGGGAGCCTCACCCTTCCCTTCCCAGCAACTGCTAGTATGGAGCTATTGCTGCTGCTGCTGCTTGGGATTCAGGAGCTGGGAAAAGTCTCAGTATAGCAGCCAATTGAAGGCCTGATTGATGAACCACCCCAGATCCCCTTTGCTCACCCACCTCCATCTGGCTACAGTTCCCACAACTGCTGATCATCAGTTCTACTACCCCTGAGGTCTCCAGACCATATCAATTCAGGCAGAGCAATATTGAAAACCATGTTCCAGGGCACAGTTTTTCAAGCTGAAGGAGAGGCTGGCAACACTGGTGCCTTCATGGGGCATTTCACTTGGTATTTTTATGTTGTTTCTTTTCAAGGGAAATGAAGGAAGTTGCTGGAGGTGGCATATTGAGACCTCTCTGGTTTGGGCATAGTGTGTTGTTTGCATCCTACCATGTTTATCATTTGTTCAACAAGCCATAAGTAAACAATGGCTTAACATGATGCATGAACTCAATTAACTAATAATGCAAGCATTGTCAAGCTTGTATGCAGAAGCTGCAACTTTCAAGGTCTCATATCAAGTACAGATACTTGATGACTAAAGAGGCTCTCCATTAAGAGGGATTGATTTCTTGTGTTGCAATTGATCCTCTCATGATGGTGGGTGACCATCAGGCAAGTCCTCCTTTGATAAGCAGGTGCTTGATGTTTCTGCTGGCAGCTATCTTGGCACTAAACAGGGATGCAGGGACAATAAAGAAATAAGGTAGATGGACACCAACAACCTCTTAAGAACCAGGCTCTTGAAGATACCCCATGACTCTTTCTTTAGGACAGGACAACCTGCAGATGTGGTGTTCCCAACATGTCCTTCCCTATTGCAATGTGAAAATGGGGTGAAAGAGGGAGACAGGTATTCTGAACTCTCAGGCATTTGTCATAAGATCCAAGAGTTGCATCACCAGGCCCCATAGATAAACCAGAGATGGGGTGAGAGTGCAGATGCCCCACATGCTCTGATATGAGTATAATGAATGCAAGGCAGAGGAGAGCTGGACAATCAACTAGGCATCTTGATAGTAGAGCAGAAGACAGTGGTGATGGATATAGAGGTACCAAGAGACAGCAACGTTAGAAAGAAGGAAAATGTGAAACTAATGAAATACCAGGGCTGAAAAAGAAACTGGAGAGGATGTGGATAGTAAACACCAAACTGGTCCCAATGGTGGTAGGAGCACTTGGGGCTGTGGCTATGCTGGGAGAGTGGCTCCAACAGATCTAAGAAACGACGTCAGAGCTCTCTGTCCAAAAGACTGCAGTGCTGGGAACAGCTAAGATCCCACACAGAACCCTCAAACTCCCAGGCTTCTGCTAGAGGCCCTGAGATTGGGGAGGATTCAGACTACCCATAAAGGTGAGAAGGGAATTTTTTTCATACATACATTTAATTTTTAATTTGTATATTATTTATAACATCTAACTTTTTTGATTTTTTTTTACTCTTGCTCTGTGCTTTACTTTTAATGACTCTATCCCATATTAACAATACTGATCTATGATGATAATAAGTATTTTATTTGATTGTTTGAAAAGCCAGAATATTGGGAAATAGTGCCGTTAGTTAGAGGCGTGGAAGAACCTCTCACATCCTTCACTGCAAGGCTAGTGGGTGTAAATAACAGAGGATTACATCTGTTAGTGATGTGAATTGAATCTAGGGGGATGCTGGGCTGTGGAAGGAATCCCTGAACATTACTAACTCAGGATCAGTTCTGGTCATAGGATATTATTTTGTTATTAAACTCACACCATGTTTGTCAACCTTCAGACCAGTGTACAGGAACTCTTGCGCTAGTCAATGCAAGTAGTGGAAAGCAATCCATGGTTAAAACAGAGCTAAGTGCCAGCATAGCAATCCATTTGAGTGAACCAAAGTTTGCTTGCTTGCAACTTTTTATAGTTCTCTGAAAGTCAGATTACCTCCAGGGGCCTGGGTTAATGACCAAGGTTCATTTTATTGGAAAAGTAAAAGAGAAAGTGCCAAATTGAATTTCAGACCACTAGAGTAATTCCTATGGCCCCACTGAAGAAATTGATCTCTGACATTATACTGTGCTGGATGGTGGGTACATTTCAACTATTCCACAATAACCATTTTAGAAGAGAACTATAAAAGATGTGTGTGTGTGTGTGAGAGAGAGAGAGATGGGGGGGGGAGAGTTCATTGCTAGACTTATAGCAATGATATAAAGATTTTATCAGTTGCAAGAAGACCAACCCATTAAAGCAACATTAACAGTTTTTGCTTTAAAACATCTTTATACAAGGAACAACCATTATTTGACAACTAGTTAGTTCTTTCCTTCTAAACATGAATGGGGTTTCTCAAGGGTATCTATTGTTCAAGTTCTATAAGCAGATATAATTCAATTTAACTAATCAATCAGTCACATATTTAAATGACTGATAAATAATAGTATTTAGATGGTGATAAAATCTCAAACAAATTAGTTAAATTTGCTATAAACAATTATTAGGAAGATATAAATCTTCATAATAGAGCCGTGGTGGTTAGAATGCAGTATTGCAGGCTAACTCTGTCCACAGCCAGGAGTTAGATCCTGACCAGCTCAGGGTTGACTCAGCCTTCCATCCTTCTGAGGTGGGTAAAACGAGGAGCCAGATTGTTGGGGAAATAGGCTGAGTCTGTAAGCCTCTTAGAGTGGGCTGTAAAACACCATGAAGTCTAAGTAGGTATATAAGTCTAAGTACTGTTGCTGTTAATCTGGCAAAATACAAGCGAATGTTTTAAGAATGCTTCTATTAATATTGTACCGCATCCTTCATGGTGTTATTTTTCCTTTTATTTTAAAATTGGAATTGCCATCTCTCCACATTGACCCCACCCAAACAAATCCGCCCTGAGTCCTTCGGGAGAAGGGCAGCATACAAATCCAATAAATAAATAAATACATCTTCAAAAATCAGTGAATCCACTTTGCAAGTTCCTCCATCATATTTAAGGTAAATGTTTTGTTTTATTTATAATATATTTATATTTAACGGTGTGGTAGCAACTTACCCCATACAACCAGCCACCAAAAAACATGGAATGTTAAGAATGACTCCCATGTTACATTCCTGGTTCACACTCAAGATTTCATGCTACTGAAAGCATTTTGGTGATAATCTAAATGAAAGGACTGATTATGCACATGACCAAAAAAAGTAGTAGCTCAGCCGTTGACTTGAAGGGTTTGTCCTATCATGAAGCTGAATAGTTGTCAGCAGAACTGTATATCCCTTCTCTGTATGAGTGAGAGAGATCTCTTACCAGCATGAGTCATATTTAGGATATCAGTTCCTACAACACATTTACCAAGGAGAAGGCTGTGCTTGGGTTTCATTTGCGCCTCTATAATAGCCTCTGGAGCTGCATACGTATTGCCCTTTCCCTCTTACTTTAAATAGCAATTATTTTTTTTACTGGCTATTAGGAATGGAAGTACCCTTTCCGTCCTTAAATGTCCTTAAGGAAGTCTGACAGGCCTGTTCCTATGAAACAGGGTTGCCTAAGTTGCTTAAAGAGGGAAAAAATGTTCCTCTCTCCTTGGATATAAAGTATGTTGATTTAAGGACAGGGACAAAAATCAGAAATGAAACCAGAACAGAGTTTGCAGGTAGACGCAGGAAATTTTTTTAGCTCTCGTTATGAAGTTAACATAAATCAGTTAACAAAAAAGAGGAACACAAATCATCAAAGAGAAGAATCCAACCTAATAGATTGGAAAGTAAGATAGAAAATTTGCTAAGCATGAAGTTACATCATTTAAAAATCAGAAAGGTATGGAACACTATTTCAAGAATTGTTGCAGAGAAGTAGAAATACAAAATGCAGAATAACAGAGTTAGAAAGAATCTTAGAGGGGGGGAAATAGAAGAGGAAATCTCTTTTACTTTACTTGTGATAACTTACTCTGGAACTATCTGCTGCTTTCTGAAGTGCAAAGGAAATAAATAATTACATGGAAAAATAAAAATTTAGCAAGGTAATCAGCTAGTCAAAGACGAATTAGCTATAAGCTGATTTGCTCATAACTTGCTGTACAGCTGGTGAAATAGATCTGTCAACACACATATTACTGTGTCAGCCCAAAGCAGTGTAGTATCCTTCACCCTGAAGGTCACTTTTACCATGCCAATTTTCTTCATATGGAAAGAAAATGCAAAAGAGGAAATCTTAAAATATCTGCTCAGAAATCAGCAATCAAGAGAAATTATTGCATCACGAAGGAAGGAATAAGATGTACTGGTTTACCACCTCAGAACAAGCAATGTCTGTGCCTTTTGTTAATACCAGCTGTAAGTAGGTATTCTTCATAATGTTGGATTTTTAGATGGAGCATTTAAAGAGTTCTAAGTAATGGTTAGCAATCTTTTTTTTAAATATAATTTTATTGAACGCATTAGGGTATAAAATACCAATGAAACTAAAATAGTGGAAAAATAGGGATGCGGAAAAAAGGAAAGTGTAGCGGAAAGGGAAAAGAAAGAAAAACAAGCATTAATCTCTGACTCCTTTTAGTGAAGTAGAATAAACATAATAATGTTACAGCCTCAGCTTTTTATTTGGATAGCAGTATAGTAGTCATTCCTATTTAAAAAACAAAAACAAACCTTGTCTAATCAGTAAATCTCAAAATTAAAGTTTATTTTTTTCCAGTTCAAGCACAAAATCCAGAAGCAGTTTCCAGATAGAAACAAAATTAGATGTATTCTTCTTTTTAAAGCATCTCTGTTAGTTCCATCAATTTCTCCACAATGGGAATTAATATATCCTTCAATTTTTGTTTATAAAGCATTTCCGCTTCTGTCAACAAAGTTTCATTTTTTTCAAGCTCTTTGTCCATTAAACCTAGGTCTGGTTTAATTTGTATATTCATTTTAAGAATCTGTGGAATTACAATATGAAACTTACCCCAGTATTTCTTTGCTTTGTCACAACTGCACCAAAGATAGTAGAAAGATCCTTCCTTACATTTAGATTTGTGCCTTTATACATCTTTGACAATTTATCAGGTGTTAAATACCAATGGTACATCATTTTATTAAAAAAATATTTTAAGTTATAAGTCAACATAAATTTTAAACCCTTCATCCACATTTGTTCCCATTGTTCAAGCATTATATCATGCCCTATATTCTTTGCCCCACTTCACATATTCATTCTCCAAATTCAATTTCAATAACAGTTTATAAATCTTGGCAATAACATGCTCATCATTACCACACAATACAATTTCTAATGTATTTTTTTTTGCAAGGTCAAACCCAAAACTTTTTTAGTCTAGTTTAAATCTTTCTTTTAATTATATGCATATGTAAACCAATGGCAGACATGTTCTTCTAACTCCAACTCTTTAGATTTAAAGAGTAGGTTCACTCTGAATGAAAGTTACTATTTGATGATAGATCCACAAGTCTGGACTCACCATCATTTCTTTTCTCAAACTACATGTTGTAGTTTTTACATTGCAATTTGCAACGCAAAGTAATTAACATATAAGCAGATAACCAAGCTTAGAGAGCATCAAGGACTCTACAGTTTTAACCGTTCTAAGAAATACCTGAAATAACAAATGCAAAGTAAGTAATTAGTATAGTTAGGCTATCTTCTTTCAAAATATACAGTGTGTTGCAAAATTCTCTAATAGTAATTAATCTTTTTAAATTATGGGAAGATTATGGGAATGTGAGTTTTATGAGAGTGTCAATTTTCAAGTAAATGTCATAGTATTTATAATGATTACTCACCAACAAATGCATTTTATTAGCATTTTATTGAAATCTATAGATAATTGGGTTCAAATACCTTCACTTCATAAGATATAGATAATGACAGAAAAGAAAAAAGATAATAGCAAGTCAGATTCATATAATCAGATTCATTGAAGCAGACTCAGGACGTAAGGAAACAGTAACAGTGTATTCAGTCTAACTCATCAATTCTGAATCTACTTCACTAAAGAATAATCACCCAATAATAAGTTTATCATATTTTTATTGTATATTAAAATCTGGTAGCAATTATGGGTCATTACTGTGTGTGTGTCCATTGCTATTAATCCTGTTGCACTGCACTGTGTTGAGTACAAGCATTTAGGAAACTAGCCAGGCAAATGAATTGTAACTGCATCACTGTGTATGTAAACATAACAAAGATGTAATAAGACTACAATAAAGGCAGTGCATTGTCTTAAAATTAAAAATATCTTGCAGGTTTACTTTCATATATCAGTAAAAAAACCTATCTAGGTGGGGACATAATAGGCATTTCTTGAAAAAAGATTCCTCAGTCTGATGTAGATTATACAACAATAAAAACAAACAAAAATGTGTTTCTGCATTAGTGTTTCTGTTGAATAAAATTCTTGGTAAGCCTATCATTACACTCCACTAGGCATCATAGAAAGTGAGATGGAGAGAAACCTGCAACAAATGTCATTGTCAGTTATCGTCAAGAAGTTCCAAAACCTATTAAAGACTCCACAGATGATGAAAGCATATGTGCTTGAGAGAAAATTACCCTAAACTTAGAGAAGAAGATGTGATTGCATCTTTAAGTAGATTACATTTTGGAAGCAACATTAATTCTCTTCTCTAGCCTGGTAATTACTTTTAAAAGCTCTCCTTAGGAACGGCATCCACATACTTGGCAGAAGGGAAATGGCGCCCTCTTCTTTGCCTTGGGGCAAAGTAGCTATCTTAGCACTCCAACCAGGCAAATCTTCTACCACGACTCTGCTCTCTCTTGACCTTCCGGTTTCTATGTGCAGCCCACACAACTTTCCCGCATTTCTCTCCATTTTGTTTTTCTATACTGAAAATGTTACCCTTGAAATGTGACCTCCTACTTTCCTGTTCCCACCACCATCTTCCCTATCAAGTTCCACTTTAGGAATTCAGGCTATGAGACCTTTATGATGCAGAGGGCCCGGAGTTCTCTGTCTCAGGAAATCCTCCCCTTCAGCAGGGATGGTATTTTTGAATTGTGTTTATTTGTTGGCACCCTGGTGTGAAAGTGCTTCCCATCAACTGCATATTAATCTTGTCATCAGTTTGGAACTTAATTTTCCTCCTGCGATGCTCTGGCTAATTTACAGCTTTTGTATCTATTGCCATCTCATTTTTAGACTGAAGGGACCCCTGACTGAAAATCCCCCCCCCAATGTTTTAAGAAAATAATCCTATCCAAATATAAATATATATTTATAGTGATTCTATTTGGCTTCTTTGGAACACGAATAAAGTAATATTGATACCTCTTTGCTGAATAGTTCCAAGATTCCCCCCTCCCCTTTCTGGAACAAAAATTTGGGGATAAAATAAGCAGCAATTTCAGGGTTGCTCCTGGGTTGAGATGCAAGAACTGCACTCCAAGATGCAAATTCATTAAATAAGGCAATAAAATGATATTATTTTATTTTTCTGTTATGAAACATTTAGGGACCCAACCACTGCAACACCATTATCTTTGCACTCTTTCTAGAGTCTCAACATCTTTTTTGTATAGTGCTGGCCGAAAACTGGATGCAGTATTCCAAGTTTGGTCTTACCAGTATAAAGTAGTACTAAACTTCACATGATCTTGATACTATTCCTTTGTTGATGCAACCTAGAACTGCATTAGCTTTTTTTGGCAACTGCAGCACTTCCTAGAGTCTTTTCTAGAACTGTTACTCATCCATTCCTTTTGAAACTGCAACTATCAAGTTCTGCCCTAGTAGGGTTACAATATGGTGACAGGAAAAATCCAGACAACCACAAAAGGGCTGAAAGGGAGGAAGTTGTACCTCTTTGCTGTCCTCTAGTGGCTTGTCTCAATTTTTACAGCTAACGTACAGGAGTCGTCCTCATTTTATCTATGCAGTAAAGTCATTGTACATCAACGATTCAAATTTCATTTGTAGAATAAGGCAAGATTTTTTAAAATATTGTTGTTTAGTGTAATGAGTATGTGAAGTTGAGCATTGGCTAGTGAACATAATCAAACTGAATTGAAATTTTCTTCACAAATATATTTTGAACATGAAGAACTATATCAAGCCAATAATTCACTCCATTATTTCATGTGATCATCAATGAGGCCTCCAACTTTCTCAATGGCCACATTTTAGAAATGTGTACCAGATTTGCCTTCTAGGGATAAGTACTGAATCCCCAACTTCATAGCATAAGATTTCACAAAGTTAAAATAAATAATTGTAATTTTATGAAAGATACGATTTTCAGAAAACAAATGCTAAAAACCTGGCCCTCTTTTTTTTTTACTTCTGCTAGAAAGGAAAGCAAAAGAGAAGAACCTGACAATTTTTAGGAGTAAACTTAGGACACTCCTTGTCAGTATTGTATTGTTCTCAGGAAGGCTGCTGAATTGCCAGGTGAAATCCAAAAGTTGCTTGGCTGACTGTTTAAAACTGATTTGATCTTTGCTTGCATTTTCAAATAATTGCTAGAAAAAAGATCTACAAAGCTAAGTCAAACACTCCAGCTTACCACTAGTTTAAACATGGATGTAATTTCCAACAGTGTTTCCAACAGTGATTGACTAATTACTGCAAAATGGTAAAAGCGAATAAAATCCAATGCTAAAAGTTGGTACATATGGTGGCCTGAAATCATATAACCACTTCAATCTGTAGAAATCCATAAAGGAAAACTTGAAAAGAGAACAGCCAGCCTGACACGAGCTCAGTTTACAGGCTTGTGGTTGTCTTTCTATATAAATACTTATAAAAATGTGACATAAGGTGTACTATATTTGGTGATAAAGCTGAGGTGAAATTGGGTACGATCATTTCATTATGTTCAGTATACCAGGCTAATTTTAATACAGCCTTTTCTCTGTATTTCCTAGCTCTAACATTTTCATTCTGCATTAATTTGTTTCCTTACCAGCCATAATTCAGCTAACAAAACCATTCCATTCAGCTCATATTTTATCTATGCAATTTCCATTTCATTTCATTCTTGAAAGAAAGGGAAGGCTTGGGTATGCTGTGGTTTCACACATTTCTTTCTATTCCTATTAATCTCTGATCTTCATGACTGATTTTATTTCAAGAGGACCTGAAGTGACATAATTATAGTCAAACTGGTGGGGATATTTTAAGAAAATAATCTATTGCGAAAAAATCAGGTTTTGGGGATAGAACTATTGAGACAGGAGTGTTTTCAATTAATTTCTAATTAAATAAGGAAAGCAAGTTTGTGAACTCGGAGAGATCTTCCCAGTAAAAGTTTATCTCATCGGTCTCAGTCTTGCATTCTTCCAGAACAGGATCATTGTTTAAATCTTAGGCACGTTACACGATCTGAACTAGCAGAGTAATTTAATAAAACATAAATATTTTTCTTCTATTAGTCCACAGTATCCTAATGAATGAAGAAAACTCTTTCTTCCCAGCAGAGGGTGCGTGCTCCATTCCTCTGCCTCTCCATCAAGACCAGCACAGAGGTTTGCTCTAAACATAGGGTTCTTCTGGAGAGAAAAGATTGGCCTTTCTTTGATAGTGGAGTGCTAACTTTGCCCCATGAAAGACCAAAATGTTGGAACAGATACTGTATGACTCTGAGATCCGGATAAGAAAAGAAAAGAAAAGAAAAGAAAAAAAATAAAATAAAATAAAATAAAATAAAATAAAATAAAATAAAATAAAATAAAATAAAATAAAATAAAATAAA
>JANHZT010001743.1:37672-47970 GCA_032468215.1 Stegonotus admiraltiensis | reverse complement strand
CGGTCTATGGGAGGTCAATGACGGCAGAAGACGGTCCTGCAAGTAACCAGGCCCCAAGCCATGGAGCGCTTTAAAGGATTCCTTGAGGAATGGAACTAGAGGTCAGCCCTGGAGGCCATTTTTTCCTTTGGATCTTCAGGGCTGCCACACTTGGAGGATGGGCATGCTGTGGAAACTGGGAGGGGGATTGGATGGCGATGGGGTATGATGTATAGCAATAACAACATCATTCTTTCACTGGGAGTCAAGGACATTCAACCTGCATCTGGAGAGGCATGGCTGGGAAACTACTCCAGTTAGGATGGTGACCTGATTGGACCATGTGATGGGCATGTGGGTGCAGGGGAAGGGTCTTAGACTTTCCTTTGGATGGGGAAAACCCGGGAGACTTCAGATTTGGGTTTTCCCAGATGTGCCAATATGGCATCTCTAATAAAATGGAAATTTGAGGAAATGCCTGCCTCAGAATCTTATTTGGTTGGGGGTGTTACTTGAAACCCTGACACTAGAAATTAGTAATTGCAATTTCAATGCATCCCCTCAGGAAACAGACACAGTTCTTAGGAAAATACAGTACTAACTGGAGGATTTGTTGCTACAAGTCTCAACAGCAAGGCCACAGAAGATATCAGAGAAAAAGGCAAAACACAAAAACAGGAACTATTTGCAGATAAGCTAGAGGAATCCAGATGCTCCAGTTGCTTCTATTAAGGGAAAATTTACTGTCTGATTTAAATTCCTGCTAAATATATGCAAGTCTGCCAATCTTCAGTCGGTTCAACATCTTGCTACTTGATTGCAAGTTGCACACTTTAGTGGGGTGGAGAGATCCCAGGAGGAATTGCTGGGGAGGACCAAATGAGTGCCTAAAGCAGGCTGTGTTGTAGCTGGGTCTGATTCCAACGGCATGAAAGAATGACAGGTGTGGAACAGATTTGACAAGATGACTGAATGTGGAACTACAAATGACAGGCCAAGAGAATGATTTGAAAAAGAACTCTTTACTGGATATGCAAAAGAAACTGGCTGGCATTTTAAAACTTAAATATGAAAAACAAATAATAAGCTAAGAGAATGACCTGGAAATATTTTCTTATTGGATCCACAAAAAAGGCTTGTTAAAACCTTGAAGAAATCTATGCAATGGGATGAAGAAGAATTGAAGAGAAATTAGATCCTATGATAGTATCTGATTGAATTAAAGATTAAAACTGTTAAAAGTACAAGGAAGGAATATAAAGTTACTTATTTGTTCATGATTAAAATAAAACTTTTTTTAAAGTTCTGGCAACCTTTATGGACACCAAGATTCAAACATTAATGTTTTATGGATTTGCTTATCAATATGGGATAGGATATGGGATGAAAAATAACCTTATAAGAGGTGAAAAGTTACTAAATTTGTCTATACTTGTCATGAAGGTTGGAAGTCATTTTATATGTGTGTGTGTGTGTGTTTTCGTAGATTTTCACAGGTAGAAGTATGCAAGTTTTGGTGTATTCGGGTCTTTTCCCATGTAAGATTGAGAGTATCTTGGTGACGTTGGGGACTTCGTCGAAACATCACCAAGATACTCTCAATCTTACATGGGAAAAGACGCGAATACACCAAAACTTGCATGTATGTATGTATGTATGTATGTATGTATGTATGTATGTATGTGTATATATACAGTATAACTTTTATCTTTTTTCCTGAATTTTTTATTCTTTCTCTTCCCTTCTTTTTAGTTTAGTTTGTGTTAGTTTTTACTCTACAGCCATCTCTGAAGGATACCATGGTCGATGGTGTTAAAAGCTGCTGAGAGATCAAGAAATTCTTGCAACTTGTTTATGTCTTTTTGCTTATGAAACATCAATAGACAATCCTATAGTAGGACTTACAAAACGGCACAATAATCTGTCCCAGCTATGGATCCCAAAGAACACAGCACACACAAACTCTAAACAAAACTTAGTTTACTCCAATAACTCAGGTTTTTGCAAATGCCGGCTGTTAATAAGTGTTCTTAACAGCCTGCCAGAATTCCACAGATAAGATAGAGTCTTACTGGAGTTGACAGAAAGCCCAGAAGCAATGCTGTAAAGAAATCCACACGCGATGATTAGCGAATTAAAGTTGTTTCCTGCAGCTTGTTACAAGCTGTGTACTTTCTTAAATAGGCTAAGGGAGTGGCCAATTAGCCCCAAGCCTTACTCTCGAGAAGACCTCCTCCTGAGGAACCACTCCTGCCTTTTGGCAGCTCTTTATGCCCGTGCATTGAGAAGAGGCTCCTCCTCTTCATCCTCTTCACTTAAAGGAGCCTCTGGAGGTTCTGAGGGCCCTGGCCTCTGGTACCACATCTTCTTCAGCCTCCTCGCTGTCCTACTTGAGCGCTGGCTGCACAGGCTGCTGGCACAACACCACACCAGCCTCCTCATCAGGATCAGCAACAATCGGCGCAGGCCGCTGGCGGGCCACAACACACAAAATGTTATCCCAAATGTTATCCAACACAATCAATCAAGAAGCTATGACTAGCATATGCAATACATATTAACCCTGTGTTATTAAAATATGTAGAGCTAGAGTTCAGGTTTTTACATTTTCATTTTCCAAAGTGTATGTTTATAGAATTGTATACTTTAGGACACCATTCTAAAGTATACAATTTTGAAAATTCTATTTTCAAAAAACTAAGAAGCAAAATGAGTACGTGAAGCTTTTGCTAGGTATAATGCATCTGTGTTGCCTTAACCCCTCCCCTGGAAGCAGTAGTGTCATTCCAATGCCCCAAAGAGATAGAGAAAAAAGCAAAAAGCACTTGTTATGTTCCCCAGTATAAAAAGTTGCTCATTCCTCCTTTCAGTAGCACAATCAGTGAAGTTTCATGTTTCTCTTCACTTAAGGTAAAAGATGGTTTAGACCCAATAAAGATTGAAGAGGAAATGATGGAAAAGCTGCCTTTGATGGAACTTCTTAAATTCCCTCTCCCATCACCTGCAAACAATACCAAACGCCTTGCCAGGCTTCATGAACTCATGCACTATTGTACTGATGGTAATAATATTCTTTTATTGACTTACTGTTTCCAAAGTAGTCCAAATCTTTGTTATATTGAATTGCTCTGGGAAGTAGAATAATTTCCTCTTTTATGTGATACTTTTTGGGGTTTGTTTGTTTGTTTTTTTGCTTCTGGGAATGCATTGGTTGGAATAAATTTGAATCAGCCACGAATGATAAGCAGATTTCTGACAAAATAAAAAGTGGATGCAGGCAATTTAAACAGACATTTTTCTTTCTGTGGCTTAATTTTCTTGTAGAACATATGAATTGGGCTGAAGTAGAACGAGCTTTTCGAGTATTTACTTTTGAAAGTTTGAAGCTGACAAAAGTCGATAACTCTGGGCAGCTTGAAAGTTCTGGCAAGATGCTTGGTGGTGATGATGAGGTCTCTTATATCCCATGGGACAATCCTGCTAGGTTTGCTAGACAACTGAGACAAGAATTAATTTGCAAAAAGGTTTCTAAAGAATTTAATCAGAATAATTCAGGTAAATAAAGTTTAGATGTGTTTTGTGAATATATTAAAGCACAATGCTTATAATTTCTTGAATTATTATTAAAAAATTATATTGTAAGAAAATCAGAACATACTGGCATTTTAACAATTGTGTTCGCTAAATGATATAGCTTCCAAAATTCGACACATAACTATAGAACATAGAATAAAAGAGTTGGAAGGGACCTTGGAGGTCTTCCAGTCCAATCTCCTGCTCTACCAGGAGACCCTATACCATTTCAAATGAATGATTATCCAGTTTCTTTGAAAGCCTCCAGTTATGGAACACCCAAAATGTCTGAAGGCAAGTTGTTCCTTTAGTTGATTGCTCTCACTGGTAGGAAAGTTCTCCTTAGTTCTAGGTTGCTTCCCTTAATTAGTTTCCATCCATTGTTTCTCATCTTGCCTTTTTGTACTTTGGCTAATAGACTTTGACCCCCTCATTTATGTAGGAGCCCCTCAAATATTGGAACACTGTCATGTCTCCTCTAGTCTAAGTGAAAAAAAATGGCTACCAAGGGAGAGCTTTCAAGATGGCTGCATTGACTACAGAGAACATGAGACGGATGAAAAACCCACCCAAAGACAAAGAAAGAGCAGTTTGCAAGACAATGGTGCAGAAAGATAATTGCTAGCTAAACAGGCAGTATTAGGACTGGGAAACTAAGCTGAAAGAGGATTGAAAGGCAAGGTGGGGACAGATTTTAGAGTATCTGGATTTGAGTTGACACAATCAGGAAACAGAAACTACTTTACAGGTGGAGGGATCATAGTTTATTGCTCCCCTGTAGTAAAATTTAAAAATTGTAATTTAGCATAACAAAGTCTTAATGTAGCAATATTTTGCACTTTAGTGTGCAGAAAGCTTAGGAAATCTTGACACAAAATCAGGGAAGGGAACTACTTTCTCAGAATTTCCACTTCCTCTTGGAACAGTAAATTACTCATGAGCAGGGACATCAAGTGAGCCATGTCAAATTAACTTACAAATAGGTACTTTAATCATAATAAAGCATAGGATGGTGCCATTGAAGGGGTTTTTTTTTATTTAGCGGAGGCATTTATTTGTAGGAATAAAAATAGAATGATATGTTTCATTTAATGATCTTGAGAATCATTTGTTAATTGCTCATTGTAGAAGATGTCAGACCAAGGCAGATCAGAAGGAATCTGATGGCTCCTTTTTGAAGCAGTGCATTAAAAGCTTTCATGAACTGCATGGAAAAAAGAGCTACACACAAAAAAAGTGAGCTGTAATTGTGATGAAGTGAGCTACATCTCACAAGAGTTTATGCCTTGTAAATGAAATGTGTTAGCCTGAAAAGGTGCTACCAGACTCCCGGGTTTGTTTGTTTGGGTTTTTTTGCAGCATAGATTAACAGCATCTAGGATGGTTCAGGAAACTTAGGCTGAAATACCCATTCAGCTATGTGAAGCTCCTTTGGATGTTATTAACCAGCAGCATAAGAATTATGAAAATAAAAGCAGATGAACAACCTTGTATGTTTCTCTAAGCTTTTGAATAAAATGCAAAATAAAATTAATCAATTATTATTCTTGTTCTTGTGATTATCATTATCAGATTCTTTTTGGGAAATGGCTACAGTAGGGCATACTGAAAAGAGAAATTATTTCTGAGCAAACACATATATGATAGGATTAGAAATGTGTTCTATTATAAAATATCTGAGCTTGATAGTACAAGTAATCCTCAACTTACAACCACAATTGAGCCCAAAATTTCTGAGTGAGAAATTTTGTCAAGTGTTAAGTTGAGTGTTAAGTGAGACATTTATGATTTTCCTTGTGACGGTTGTTAAGTGAATCATTGCTGTTGATAGGTTAGTAACCTGGTTGTTAAGCAAATCTCGCTTCCCCATTGACTTGGCTTGTCAGAAGGTTGCAAAATATGATAACATGACCCTGGGACACTGCAACCGTCATAAATATGAACCAGTTGCCAGACACCTGAATTTTGATCACATGATCATGGTGATGGTACAAAGGTTGTAACTACAAAAAACGGTCACATTTTTCAATGCCATTATAACTTTGAACGGTCACTAAATGAACTGTTGTAGGTCAAGGATTGCCTGTAGTTCTTAAGTGGTATGTCAAAAAACTAAATAAAATTTACATTGAATAAACATTAATTTACATGAAGTCTCAGATCATGTTCATATTGATATTTTTCAAGAGTCACCCATCTTGATTTCTGCAGTACCCACATATGAAAGAGGCTCTATGTTTCCCAAACAAAGTTGTTTCCAGTTTCTAAGGGAAACCTTTTCTGAACTGCAACTTTCAGTGCTGGAAGCTAAATTGGGAATGCAGGGGAACTCCTGTATGAATGCACATTTAGAATTAATCTAATTGTCTTTTTTGTATTTTTTTTATAGAACTAGACTCTGAGCTTAGTACGTTTCAAGGTCAACAATGTTTCTCTTTTTTACTGGAGGAAAATATCAAGAGACAATCCAAATCTTCCAGCTCAGGTATACGTTGCTTGGAAATATCTTCTTTTCCTTTTCCCTCTCCATTTTCCCTCTGGAATTTTCTCTGGAGTCCTTGTTCACTACGTTGGGAAATTAGAAACTTGCAGCATTAATAAGAGGTATCAGTTGATTTATGGAATATTGTTCCCAAGACATTTACTGCTGCATGAGTTTCTGACAACAGATTTTTTTTTACTGCACACTGAATGCCGAGCTTTGGAGGTGTGTGTGTGGGGGGGGGGGACACACCCTAGCACGGTATGTGGGGATGCCAGTGTACCTCATTAGCACATGTCTTGTCAAATGCCAGCATTCCTACTCTGTCTGACTTTTTACATTAATTAAAAACAGGAAGCTAGCATGCTACAAAACAAAATGCAAATGTCCAACCATGCTTTATGTACAAAAATGACTCTGGACTCTACAAGATTAAAAAGTTTTCCCAGTAGTTCCACCACTGGTGAATGAAAGTAGTTCCATTTGTAAAATTGCTCATGAAAAGGAAAAATTAAGTAGGAATAATTGTGGCATTCTTGTAAATTGGTGATTTGTGACTTGTTACATTCCCATGGCAGCTACTTTGTGAATGTGCTAGAGCCTATAGTTCGTCCTTAATATTCTGTATGTGCTCATCAACTCCAAAATGTTTGGGACCACTGCATTATTTGTTTATGAAAGAAATGTTCAAAATGATCCAGCCACTATTGATGACATTGCTGCAGAGATGTACTCGGGTGTTTAGAACACATTACATCACTGATTGGGAGTGCCATAATATCTATATGGGATTAGCTGGCTGGAGTTTTGTTTGGGAGGGATGAGCAATTTGTTGACTATTCTTAAGTGTGGTGGTTTATACACCATATGGCATCCTAGCATTTGTTACTAACCTATTCCATTTTCTGAGTTTAGAACATGCCCTGAGGCCAAAATAATAAAATCTCTGCCATTCATTATGGATTATTTTTCTCTTGAGTCTATACTCAAAAACTATTATAGGTATAGATATGCTATTATATATATGATATGGGGATAGCCTGGCATGAGATGGGTTGAATAGAAACAGATGGAATTTAGTGTGTTTTAGCTCTACTTTTTGTTCATAATATGAGTTCTGTTGCCAATCTAAAGTGTGTGTCTGGGAAAGTTAGTAATTCAGATTGAAGCCACTCTTGCCTGCCTTCCCCTTTTCAATATTGCCCATTCTCTAATGTAGCATTGTATATTCTTATTAATTGCTAGGCATCCTCTCTACTTAAAAAATTACAACCTCTAAAATTAGGATTGCTTTTGTCATCTTAAATGAAAGGAATCCCTATCTTTTCCAAAACACTGGCAAGAATGCTGCTTTAAGAGTTCTTTTAAAGATCAGCTAGTTTTCCATTATCTTCCTGCTGGACTGTACAGTTAGCAGATGAAGAAATGCTTACTTTATGTAAAATACGGTAATTTAGATCTGGAGAACAGTATTGCTGGGTTAATGGAATTTGAATCTTGAACTAGCCCTATTCTAACTTCTACACTGAGCATGAGATGAAAGGAGATGGATTCATGAGTAAGTATCTTCATGAAAGGAACTATAGGCTGTTGATGTCTGAATTTATCTTCACAAATCTGAGAACAGTGATAACAGGGTTATTGTGCTCTCATCTTCATATATTCAAAAGCCTGAAGCTTGAGGAAGGTGATTCTGCATTAGAAGCTATGATTGTTTATATAGTTGCTATGGATTGAGGTCTTCATGCAAAAATATATAAAAGCAGATACCAAGAGAAGGAGAAAAAATAATGCTTTAAATATATGAATATAATTGTTGAAGATTGCATAGTACCCATTCTGTTCACTGAGCATTTAAGTAATTGGAACCAGATAACAGAAGCTAACATTTCTAAACTTTTTGTATATATCTTCAAATACATTCCACAGGTTTGACTGCTGATGTTCATGAAAATGGACTGAATAATTCTGTTGACAAGGTAAGAAGTGCTGAAATAAGAACCAGAATGTATAAATAAATTCTAGTAATTGAGCATTCCTTGTTTTTAAGCTTTTCATGCTGCTTTGAAGATTGACAAAGCGATGCTCTAAATATTTCTGAAATATTTAGAGCCCTGAAAACACATTTATTCCGTCTAGCCGGGTTGGCCTAATCCCTTTTGTTTGTTTTAAATTGTTTGTTGGAATTTTATCTGGGTGTTTTCAATTGTGGGGCCAAGATTATTTAATACTTTTTAAACTGTTTTTAACTTTTGTATCTATGTTTTTATTTTGGCTGTTCACCGCCCTGAGTCCCATTGGGAGAAGGGCGGTATAGAAATTTAAACAAACAAACAAATAAATAAATAATTTCTAACATTTTCCCCTGTTGCCATTTTTACAACTGAACTTCCTTTTTAAGTGCTGCTATTTGTTTCATTGGTAGGAGGAAGAGAAATAGGTTAAGCATTTTCTCCTTTCATAAGCGTAGATCTAATATTACTTCTTAGAATTATTTTCTGCATAAGAGTTATCCTGAACATTCTCGTCTAATTTTATCTCTATAGTAAGTATGTAATGTATGAGATAAAGTGTGCTGAATGGTTCAGAATTGGCCAGTGTGTTCCGTAGTCAAGTGTGAATTTGAACCCTGGTAAAAGTCCATTACTAGATGACTAGACTGAAGAAAGGAGAGGAAAAAGGGTACTTTTAGAGCATTTTCTAATTTAAGAATGAGCATTAATTAATAAAGAAATAACCCCCTAAAAATCCTATGCTGATCAAAAATGATATTTTACCTTCATCTCACATATATAGTTTAGCACCTTATACATTATGAAAAAATGGTAATAAGTGGCTGAATTGCTTCATCATGAAGTAACTGACCTGAAATATAAGGGGTTCATCCTAAAGATTCCAAGTGAGGAAAAAAGTGGAAAAACAATTATGGGCTGAATTTCAAATTAGGTATTAATTATGCTTGAGAGATAGCTTCAGCTGCAACAAAGATTCTTCCTACCTCTCAGTGCATTAAGTTGGTTATGTGATTGTATTATAACTTGCTTTCTACCCAACAGGTGTAAAAAGCTGAAATTTTTTTTAAAAAAATAATGAACCGCTGATAAAAATAATTTAGCATCTATATTGAGAATTATGAGAGGAAAAAAGATGCACATAGTCCTAAAATATATTTAATATAATCATACTACTTTGAAATTGCTATAATGTTAAAAGCAAAATAGATGTCACCTAAATACATATAAATGTTATAATTAATTTTTCAAAGCATGGTGTACTGCAAGACTAATATCAGGAGAAAGAACATCTAATTATTGTTGAGATTAGTCTGTCTCCTAAAACTGAATTTAAGAAAGTCACCTTCAGAGTTTGTTTCTAGGCCATATAAACTTTGGAATATATGTGTTCTTCTATTGAGATAGTTTTTAGAAATTACTTTTAGAATTGTCTGTATATCCCTAATAAATCCACAATATTGGAAGTGAAGAGAGCACTATTGTACTCTAGACAGTGTTGGTTGAGTGCTAACATATATATAAAAGGCAGTGACATTTTCTATTTCTTCTTCTGTTGTTAATGGCAACTTCATACCCAAAATGAAGATATTGATGTGTTAATGAAGAAAAGGGCCATTTTACAGAAAATAAGGTGTTGAATATGCAGATTTATTTATTTATTTATCAATCAATTATATTTATTGGCTGCCCATCTTACCACAGATGTTGGATGCATTTGATAGTATGGAAATGTAGAAATTTTAAGGTGATCAATTTAAAATGAATTAGATTCTAAAGCTAGAAAATAAGCCTCTGACGATTCTTTTTCACCTCCTTCTCAACATTTATTAAATGAGCTAAATTTTATCTATTCTCTCATAAGGTAATTTCAGCCATCCAAAAGACCCAGCAGCGGTGTTTGAATGACTGGAGTTTTGTTGAGCATTTTCAACCACAACTCCTCTTCCAGGTAACTTTAATTTGTTGCCTCATTTAGTAAACACTTGCACAGGACCTGCTTAATATGCATTTCCACAAAATAAGTCTGTGTTTATATTTTCAACATTATACCCAAAATTGAGATTAATCTGAGGACAATTACTTGATAGGGTATTCTCTGTGTAGCTTTGGATATTCCAGCAGAAGTTATTTATCATTCTAGAATATTTCTGGAGTGTGGCTCAAAATAAACCACGTTACTATTTCAAATCTGGTGCTGGTAGTCTGCTTTGCTGGGATGGCCCCACCTCTTCGTTCTGATTGGTTGGGAG
>JANHZT010001743.1:19221-33619 GCA_032468215.1 Stegonotus admiraltiensis | reverse complement strand
CCACTTCACAGTGCTTTACAGCCCTCTCTAAGCAGTTTACAGAGTCAGCATATTGCCCCCAACAATCTGGGTCCTCACTTTACCGACCTTGGAAGGATGGAAGGTTGGGTCAGCCTTGAGCCTAATGAGATTCAAAGTGCCAAATTGCAGGCAGCCGGCAGTCAGCAGAAGTAGCCTGCAGTACTGCATTCTAACCACTGTGCCACCATGGATGGCGGTAATGCATCCATTCTTGCTCTCCTTGACCTCTTGGTTTTAGGTACCACTGACCAAAAGGTATCCTTTTGGGCTGGCTGTAGGGTTTGGGGCTGAGTGGTGCAGAATTAGTCTGGTTCAGCATATTTCTCCAAGGCTGGTCTCAATCAGTGTCGAAAAAGGGGTAAGAGGTCCAGCCCCTGGCTACCACTTGGATTACTGCAACAAGTTCTACATGGGGCTGCCCTTGTAGATTATTTGGAAGCTATAGCTGGTGCAGAATGCAGCAGTGTACACAGTTCCTGGGGGCCTAGGCTGGCACATATAACACTGCTGTTGTGAAAAACTGCATTGGTTATCATTTTGCTTCCAGATCCAATTCAAGGTGTTGATTAGTATCTTTAAAGTCAAAAATGGCATGGGTCCACAGTATCTGAGGAATTGCCTCATCTGATTGGGACTAGACCATCCCCTTGTGCCAGCAGAAAAGGCCTGCTATGGAGCTGGTCTGCTAATGAATTACGTAGGTCAGGGTCAAGGAGAAGAGCCTTTTCTAGTCAGTGTTCTGACTGATAGCAGTAATACATTTTCCAGGAATTATCTGGAATTGGTGGCTGCCTCCATTGATGAATGGATAGTGACAGAAGAAGCCAAATACCAGGAAGAAAAGATGGCTAAGGAACTAGAGGCACTTAGATTGGCTAAAGAGGCAATGGAGAAACCTCCTGCTGAGGTCAAGTCTCCACCTTCTGGCAAAAAAGGGGCTGCTGCAAAAAAAGCGAAAAGTAAGTATTGTTATGATATTGCAATGCGCAAAGAATCAGGACCATATGTTAAGTTGCAATTAAGGAGATTTATTACTCAAACAATAAAGAATCTAGTCAACTAACGTTCAGTGCTAAAAATTGGTGCTAGATAAGTATCAACAGAATTCAAGAGGGGTTGGACATAGATGTGGGAATGCAATAATTTTAGTCTGATGACTCGTTTAGCTTCGTTCCCACTCACCTCTACCTGTTCTTCTCCTACAGATCTAATCTAGTGGTGTCTATGATATATCCAACCTGTTATATTTCAGTTTGGAACCTGGCACCCCACTCAGCACTTTTCATCTGAATGTCCCAAATGGGCTGCAGTGTAATGGAGCAAAGCTCCAAACAGCTTCATTGTTCTGTGGAAGCAAAACTAAAAATGTTTTGAGTATTCTGGGCATAGGAAACAAAGGATACTCAGTATGAGTTGCTGCTCTTTTGTATTTTTACACCAAGGCCATGGGAGTAAGGAGCGTGGTAGTCTGTGTTCATGGGTTATCGGCCAATTAATTTTGCAGAAATATTGGCAAAAGGGATATTTTTTTTAAAACAAACATACACATAAACCCACCATTGCAGATAGCTTGACTGAAGTCTCTTTTCTTACTGTGAAGCTCTTTACTTTCCACATAGGTCAAAAAGGGTCTAAATTATTTGAATAGCAGTAATACATCCTTGTTTGGTCAATCCCAGTATTTCTATGCTGTGGAGTTTCTTTAAATGTTACTGAACACTGCATGGGCAGGGTGCTAGCTGTCCCCCTGAAAGAAAAGGAGCTGGTTCCTTTAACTATATGAGTAGCAGATGTTAATAGTACAACAGCACACCATCCACTTTTATTATACCTGTTGTTTGGCCAGGTACTGCTAAATAAAATATACTGGTATCTTCAGATCTTTCAGACCAAGCTCAGCTCATGGTAATCTTGTGTATTTTGACATATAATATTCTTTTAGGGGTAGCTTGCTATTGCCTTCTTCCTAGTGTTTTTTTTTATTCCAGTCTGGTTTATAGTTTATTACCCAAACAAAAACACTGTTGCTACATAACCAGAAACTTAATTAATACAGTTTCTGAAATGCACCGTTGTCTTCATCATCAATTCTCAAGAACATGCAAAGTACATATACACAAAACATCAACAAGCTCAGATGGGCAACATAAAAATTTAATAAATAAAAATAAATAAATAAAAGCTGGGGGGGGTAGGCGTTGCTTGCTTTTTTGTTTACATGAATATGGAAGTGGCATGTTATTGCTAACTTTGGAGATGTTTTTTCCTAACCTGTTCTACTATCCTGGTATTTCTTGGTTGTGACCCATCCAAGTACTAAACAGGTTTAGTCTACTTAGCTTTTGGAGATCAGAGAAGGTCAGCCAGATACTGCTTTCTAACTCAGCTATGCTTTTTCCTACCTGACTTGCAGTTTTCAGGCATGAGAAGAGATATGTCTGTTTAATTCTCCCAATTATTATGAGAGAGTAGCTCTTCTAAAGTCAATTTTTAGGCCAGATGGAAAAGTAGATATTTCTGAAAGTGCTTTTGGGAGGAGAAACATACAATTGGATTTAATTGAAAATGTCTTCCTATAGAGTCAGATTTTTGTTTACTTAAAATTTTTAACACTTGGGATTACTTTACTCACAGAACCATTTATGTAACATTCTCATATTATATGATATAGTTACAATCTATGCTTTCTCAAATTTCAAAGGTTCTTCCAAAAGTAAAGTAGAAGTTTCATCTGAACCTGTAGTTGAGAAGGAAAAAAATATATTTGTCAGAGATGAATCTCTCAAGGTAACTACTGATTACTACTGAATACCACGTATTCCTCTATTTATGTAGCTGAAATATAAGAATGTGTCTAGATAAATATATGAAATTAGCAATTATGATCATAATAATATTACTTTGATGCAGTATTAAATAATGTATATTATAGTAGCATCTAAATCATTTGGTAGTTGAAATGTAGTACAAGCAAATAATCATGTTGCTTGCTACAATTACCTAAAATAGCAATTTTTCTAAAGAGAAAAATAAAGAACACGTTCAATAATGAATCAGATTGTTGGGGCAAAACCCAAATTGCTTGGTTGTGTTAAAATCCAAATTTCATGTTAGGTCTGACTCTGAACTTTCCTTTTTCTACTGTAGGCCTGGAAGGAAGAGCAAGACAGGCTGTTGGAGGAAGAACGCTTAAAAGAACTGAAAAAAGCAGAGAAGAAGGAAAAATCTGATGGGAAAAAGAAAGGCCAGGGTAAAGAGCCACCCATTCCTGAAGAAGGAAAATCATCGAAGAAAAAGGGTTCTAAGGATAAAGCAGAATCATCCAAATCACTAGAGGTTGAAGATCAGGCCAAGTTGCAGAAACAGAGTAAACAAACTGTGCCTCCTTTGCCTGAAGAGCAAGACTATGAGGTGAATCAGTTAACAATTGTATAAATTGCTGGAAATAATTATTGGAAAATAATACTGGAAAAAATAGTTATTGGGCATTGCAAGGTTCAAAGAATAGGTGCACCTTTCAAGAAGTCTTCAGTGATAAATGTTTTGACTGAAACCTGGATTTTCTTACACAGTCAATGTGCCCCAGCAATATTCTGGTGTGGCCTTCTTTGTTATCCCTATAAATTCTCATAGTAGAATCTATGCTCTGTCTTTAGTTAATTGCCAGCAATATTTAGGAATTTCAGAAAAGTAGCAAACTGGGGCATTTTATTACTTATTCTGTATTATATTGGTTATTTAATTGTTGGTTTGGCCCTTAGCTTTTATAAATTTCCTGGAAGGGAATTTTAATCAAAGCATTTTAAAAAGAAAGCCATCCATCTAAAGCTGTAGGAGTATGATAATACGATGACGTCACTGGAGGGAGAAGTTAATATGAACAGACAATATTATTTATGTTTATCTATGTATCAAAAGGAATAGAACCTTCCAAAGTTTTTAGAAACAATTAGTTTGTGGTGTCTTGGATGGAGACAGACAGACAGACAGACCGACCGACCGACCGACCGACCGACCGACCGACCTTTGGTTATTTCTGGCTTTAAGCTTTTTAAGTACATAATGTTACCAGGATAAAGATGGAAAGCAGAATGCAGGGTGATCTTTCTACAGCACAATAACAACAACAACAACAACAGTTTGATGGGTGATCTTATTTTCAAGAGTGCCTTTCATGTTCTTGAAAATAGGACAGGTTCATAACAGGAGGTTTTTAGATAGGTCTTAAAGAATGTAGGGTTCCACTTTTAAAGTGAATACCAACACCTGAAATCATGCCTGGTAAATAATCAGCAATTGTTGCAGTTTTTTTTTTACCATAGACCAGTGATGGCAAACCTATGGCAAGTGTGCCAGAAGTGGCACACAGAGCCATCTCTCCAGGCATGCCAGCTGTCGCCCATTGCTTTTCTGGGTTCCACCAGCTGGTCTTCGCGCATGCGGGAGAGCTGGAAACTGGAAGAGCAGCTCCCTGATGCACATGCGTGCGCTGGGAAGCTGAGCTTCCGGTTTCCGGTGCACGCATACACACCGGCCAGCTGATCTTCATGCGTGCATGCACGCCAGAAACCTGAAGACCAGGTGACCGGCACACGTATGTGCGCCGGGGAACTACCCTTCTGGTTTCCAGTGCTCCCGTGCGTGCACACCAGGGAGCTGCTCTTCGGTTTCTGGTGCTCCCCCGCATGTGCGTGCACTCCCATTTCAGTACTTGGTGCCAAAAAGGTTCTCCAACACTGCCCTAGACAGATGATTCCTCTACTTAGCATCATTTAGAAACCTTGCAGAACATACAGTATCTCAGTAGCCAAGAAAGTAGTAAAAGCTTTGTTGCCAAAACTTATACAAGAAGGATAAGGCAAGGGCCTTCCCAAGGAAGGGCCTTCTTCTTCTTCTGGAAGCAAGACCTACTTCATTAGTCAACAAATCCTTTCAGTCTCAAAAGCTTCATTTGTATTTTTCTGTTTTGCTTTAGGACCACAAGGGTCACCCATACCTGGCCTAAACCGATGTGAAACTCGCAGATCTGCAAAAAGAACAGAAATCAATTAGGCAACCATTCCAAATTTTAAATTTGGTTTGTTAGAGATTCCCAGTTTTCCACATTACTTCTATTTAATTTGATTATATATTGTTCTATAACTGTTCTCTTCTAGTTTCTTGGATATAATATGGGTGAGAATCCCATTCAGGTTTCAGGGACTATCCAGTATCTTTTCCCTACTGATGGAGGGCAAATCCAAGCAGAAAATATAATGTTTGAAAAAGGTATTTTTTTTCATATTGTGAAGGTTCCCTATTGGACATTGAAATGCATGTTTATATGCTTGTCACACAGTATAAACATTATCCTGAAACTAGTCAGAAATTAAATTAATTGGAGAATAAGACTCTCTATGACTAATACTATAGCCGCACAGGCTAGATATTATTTTCACATTGTAGGCAAAACACTTCTCAAAAGTAATTTTCGCAGAACATGCTGGAATATGAAATTCCACTTACATACTGCTTGTTGGCTTCTCATAAATCAGTTGGTTGTGGGAATAAAACAGTGAGGACTGAGGGTGGGGTACTGGGGTAACATAGGGTCTTAAGCCCAACTATGTTCAATAGGTCTTGCTTTAACATAAAATGAACAATTGTAATGTGACAAACTAGCATTTACTGTATTTAACTGAGTCCATCTCAGCAATATTTCTCAACTCTAATTAAGCACATAAAATATATTAGAAGAAATTAAATGCAAAGAAACATACATTTAAGGAAGTTCACTAACAGATAACCCAATAGATGTGGCATCTTCATATGTATATTTTGAATTCTAATATTTAAAATTATTAAATTCTGACAAAGTGCTATTTAAAAATTGTTTCACATCACTAATCAAAATTAATATGCCAGACAGAGGACATTAATTATTGATATAAGAATTCTAAGGGGATATTTATGTATCAACAAATAAATTTAATTAAAATATAATTTTAAGAAAATTCTGTTTTCACTCTGTTTTTGAAAATTATACTTATATACTTTATGTATCTTACTTTAAAGATTATACTAGATAAGTTAATAACTAGGAAGCCATGTCTAACTTCAGAAGATGGATTCTTAGATCTTCAACAAATGTTCTAGCAATCTGTATAATGTAATTGTTATATGGATTATTTAACATTAGAATCATGACTGCCCATTCTGATATTTATTTGTTTGTTTTTGTTTTCTAGGGTCAACCTTAGTTAAAGTGAAGGTGATAAAAGATAATCACAGTTTCTTCATTCATATAATAGATCCCCAGATAAACCTAATAGAATGTAAAAGTGAAGAAGAAAGTTTGGGTTCCCCAGAAGAACATGAGATAAAGCCAGGTAATTGAGTGAATACTAACTATTTAAAATTTTCATTTGGGTAACAATAAATGACCAAATCATGGTTTCATTATTCATAAAAATGCTTCAGAAATGCATGCTTCTCTTTTTGTGTGCAACCATTCCTTTTATTAGCAAAATCCATAATTCATTGCAGTTTCTTTGATTCACTTATCAAGCAAGCATGAGTTTTAAATGTTATGTTCAGAGAAGCAAATTTTTATTTGATTTTAGTTTTTTTTATCCTGCCTTTATTATTTTAATAAATAACTCAAAACAGCAAACATATCTGATACTTCTTCCTATTTCCCCCTCAACAACAGCCCTGTGAAGTGAGTTTGGTTGAGAGAGAGATTGATTTTGTGGATGCCTTTGGAAGCAGCCAATTTAGATGGAAGATGCAATCTTTCAGTTAGTTCAAGATATGGGACTGTCCCCAACTTTAATTTCCTTACTGTTTTCATTGGAGAGCAAATTATTTTTAGATTTAGCTGTCCTTAATGTTGCTTTTTTCCAGAATTAATTTTATTGGGGAGAGGGGTGTATAATAAATGGTTGTTTTAATTATTTTTGAACTAGCTACTATATGCTTCATTAAAAGACATCATTATTTTTAGGCCACATTTACATAGACTTGAATTCTGGATCTGAATCAGGGTAGCCAAGTTCATGAGAATGCTGATGCATGAGAAGGGAGGCAAGGCAGAGAAGCCCTCAAATGTTTGGGAAAACACTGAGGCCTTGCTAAGGCTTTGCCAAGTAACCAATTAACTTCAGCTTTGCTTGAGTGGAGACTAAAGGAATCCAGGTGTTTTGGACTCTGCCTGGAAGCAGAGGTGGGTTGCTGCCGGTTCGGACCAGTTCACCCAAATCGGTAGTTCTGACCACCGGCTGGGCCTGCCCACTCTCCCCAACACTATCCCACCCTATATATCTCACTCTCTGGCTCACTCGCTCCACCCACACAGCCTTGCCCGCTCTACTCACCGTGGCTGCCGAGAAGGTATGCTGGAAGCCGCACACATGAAATTGCCGTGTGTTTTAAGCCGCACACTCACATTTTTGGTTCTGCACTATGCAAACTGGTTGTTAAATTATGTGAAGCCCGCCTCTGCCTGGAAGCATTATCTTATTGCAGTAATTTTTCTGTGACAGATTTTTACCTTGATGCTCTAAACTATGTTCTATCCTCCAGAATCTTGAATCATTCTATACTAGTACTGTATGGAAAATTGTATAGTTATAATTCTTTGTATCCAAATAAGTGGCTCCTCCAAAACAAGGCTGCTTCCTGAAATGGTTTCCCTCCACCTGGAACAGGCCGAAAATGGGGCACGCGGAGGCCAAAAACAGCTGAAGGGTGAGGGCCAGCGGGTGGGTGAGGCTTCATCAACATTTGCTCTATAAGATGCACAGAGATTTCCACCCACTTTTGGGGGGGAAGTGTTTCTTATAGACTAAAAAATATGGTAATTTAATATATATATTTTTTGTGAACTATCAGTCAGTGAACCAAAAGTCAGTTCATCAAGAAATAATAGCTACATGTGTAATACTTGTTAAATATTCAGACATTCATTTTCCTTTATTTTAGAAAAACCAATTAATCAAGGAAAACCTCTGAGCAAATTTGGATCATTTTCTGCAACCTTAGAAAATGAAATCCATCTTTCCTTTAGTTGTTATGGGGCTTCAGGAAAAGCAGAAGGTAAAATGTGAAAAGGAAAATGTTTATATATTCTTTGTCACACTTGTTCTATACTATGCTATGTTGAAAGACAATTTTTACAGTAGGCATTATCTCATAATGGATTTTTAGCATCTTCTCAAAAGTGTTATTTAGAATCCATACAATTCCTAGGAATTCCTTAAAATTCTGTTCTGTATTTGTTCTCATGAATAAATTTGTAGCAAAGCAAAAATGAGAGCCAAAAGACGTATTCAAATACAAGTTGTTTATGTGTTTCTATCTTGTTTTTTGTGAGAAATGTTTGGTGGCTGATCTCAGATATCTGCTAAAGAGAAACAGAATCCTTTCTCTATTTGATTGAGCAAGATTTTCCAAATTCTCATGAGTCCTGTTCTTTTGCAGCCCAGCCTAGCCTGCACAGATAGCTTGTAAAAATGAAGAGTAATCCAGATAGATCTAAATTACTGTTCATTCCTGAGTTAGTTCCACTGAAACTCTGCTCTTGGTGTCAAACCCTTTAGACCAGGGGTCCCGAACCCCGTGGCCTGTTAGGAACCGGGCTGCACAGCTGGATGTGAGCAGCAGGTGAGTGAGCAAAGCTTCATCTGTATTTGCAGCTGCTTCCCATCACCACCTCAGCTTCCATCTCAGATCATCAGGCATAAGAGTCTCATAAGAGGGTGAATCCTACTGTAAACTGCACATGTGAGGGATTTAGAT
This sequence comes from Stegonotus admiraltiensis, assembly GCA_032468215.1. NCBI lineage: Eukaryota > Metazoa > Chordata > Lepidosauria > Squamata > Colubridae > Stegonotus > Stegonotus admiraltiensis. Next base: position 24,820 of record JANHZT010001743.1, on the reverse strand, counting down.
TGCATGCCCCTTCCCCGCCCCCATCCAGTTCAAGAAAAATGTCTTCCGTGAAACCACCTCCTGGTGCCAAAAAGTTTGGGGACTGCTGCTTTAGACAACCCAAAACAAAATCCAATCCTGGTTTCTGTCCAGGGTTAAACAGATGCATCCAGATTATAACTGATAAAATAAACATAGACCACAGAATCACTATAAGGCTTTACCTAATGTAGTTTGCCTTTCAACTGATTAAAAACGTTTTTTGAACATGTTTGCCAAGGTACAAACGTTGTTACCAATTTAAAATTTTAACTTGAAAGGTGAACAAATTCAAATACTTGCCTAGGGAGCTAGTATATTAATTTCATTCCATTTTATTTAAATGTAAATGAAATGAAATCAAGTGTAGATTTTATCTTGGCTCATCTATTGCTATTTTGGAATACAGCTCCTGGGATATCACTCAAAGGACATTTTCTTGATCTAGAAGTAGCTGCACATTTTTGATGTATGTAATGTTTATTCTGTTTCATCAAAATAACCCATTTCCCTTACAGAGGAAACGGATCCTTATTTGGCAACTATTCTGGCTATCCCATCAGTAAACTTGCCTACTTCGACTTTTCTTTCCTCGGCTTTTTCTGCTGCTGCAGTTCCTGCTACAGGAAAGGCAAAGCCAGGTAAACAAAAATCAGCCAAATCCTTACCATCTGCCAAAATGAGTTCCCGTACAACAATGAATGTATCACCTGAAGAATCTCCAGTGCAAGAAGAGAAAAAGGTATGAATATAGTTCATAGAATGGAAAGGCTGGAAAGGGGCTTGGAGTCTTCTAGTCCAACCCCCTGCCCAAGGCAGGTGTAGGTAGAAAATAGAACAGAATAACAGACTTGGAAGGCACTTCTAGTCCAACCCCTAGCTCAATCAGGTGATCCTACACCATTTCAGACAAATGTTGTCCAAGCTTTAGTGATGGAGCACCCACAAGGTCTGAAGGCAAGCTATTCCATTGGTTGATTGCTCTCACTGTTAGAAAATTTCTCCTTAGTTTTAAATTGCTTCTCTCCTTGGTTAGTTTCCATCCATTGTTTCTTGTCTTGCCTTTTGGTGGTTTGGAAAATAGTTTGACCCTCCTCTTCTTTGCAGCAGCCCCTCAAATATTGAAACACTGCTATCAAGTCTTCCCTAAGTCCTTCTTTTCACTAGACTAGACAACCCAATTCCTGCAACCATTTGTCTTTTGTTTCCAGTGTCCTAATCATCTTTGTCGCCCTTCTTTGCACTTTTTCCATAGTCTCAACGTCTTTTTTATATTGTGGTGGACCCGAATTAGATGCAGTCTTCCAAGTGTGGCCTTACCAAGGCTTTGTAAATCAGTACTAAAACATCATGTGATCTTGATTCTATTTCTCTGTTTATGCATTGGCCTTTTTGCTGCTGCACACAGTTGGGTCATATTTAAATGATTGTCCAATAGAACTCCAAGATGCCTCTCAGTTACTGGCATTAAGCCAAATTTCATCTAGTCTGTAGCTATACAGTTGGTTTTTCTTGCCTAAGTGTGTAACCTTACTTTTATCTATGTTGAATTTCATTTTGTTAGATAGGACCCAGTGTTAAGTCTGTCAAGATCTTTTTGGATCTTGAGTTTGACTTCTGGGGTGTTGCTTATTCCTGCCAACTTAATGTCATCTGAAAATTTGATGGGTTTCCCTTCTACTCCCTCATCTAGGGAATATCTTCGTTTATGAAGATATGGAAGAGTACTGGGCCTAAATTGGAATACCCCACTACTTACTTCCCTCCATATAGGTGTAGCTCCTCAACAGGATTACATATTGAGTACAATTCATCAGATAGTTACAAACACATCTGGTGATGATGCTATCTATCTCACATTTTTCTAGCTTGCCAAGAAGTAGGTTGTGGTCTACTTTAGCACATGCTTTACTGAAATCTAAGTATACTATATCCCCAGCATTTTGCTGATCCACTAATTTAGTCACTTTGTCAAAGAACAAAATAAGATTTGTTTGGCATGATCAGTTTTTGATGAGCCCATGTTGTCTTCTGGTTATAGCTTTGTTTGCTTCTAGGTGTTCGCAGATTTGTTGCTTGATTATCTTTTCCAAGATCTTCCCAGGTATTGATGTCAGGCTGATTGGTCTGTAATTTCCTGGATCTGTTCCCCCCCCCCTTTTTTTTTTTTGAAGATGGGAACGATATCAACTCTTTTCCAGTCCTCAGGTGGTGTTCCAGGGTTCCAAGAACTTTGAAAGATATGTCCCAAAGGTGCTTTTTTCAGGAAGCAACTGGACTTTTCTGCTTTTTCTTTGAAGATATTTTGCTTCCCATCCAAGAAGCTTCTTCAGCTGTGACAGAATAGTGGGGAATGGAAGGATTTATATTCCTTACAGACAGCTCATCATTTGCATCCTTTTAGAGCAGGAGTGTCAAACTCGTGGCTCGTGGTCTGGATGTGTGCTGGCTTCGCCCTGCCTGGTTTAGCAAAAGGGAGAAAAGTCCTGATATGTCATGTGACGTTGCCATGACGATACAAGTTTGACACCCCTGTTTTAGAGGTCTTTGAAGCACTTGGAGGCTTATCTGTGTGCCTCGAGTAGTGCTGATGGTTCTTGTAGTCTGCAATTTTTTTCTCTGGAAATCCATTCCTACTCTACTTGGATCTACTTGGATCGGGAGGCTCTCCTCACAGTCACTCATGCCCTTGTCACCTCATGGTTAAATTATTGCAATGCGCTCTACATGGGGCTACCCTTGAAAAGTGTTCGGAGACAGTTGGTCCAGAACACAGCCGCGTGAGCTGTCGTGGGTGCACCTAGGTACACCCACATTACACCAATTCTCCGCGAGCTGCACTGGCTCCCTATTGGTCTCTGGTCACAATTCAAGGTGTTGGTTATTACCTTTAAAGCCCTACATGGCTCAGGGCCAGGTTGTCTTTGAGACCATCTTCTACCGCATAGCTCCCAGCAACTGGTAAGATCCCACAGAGTTGGTCTCCTCCGGGTCCCATCAGCTAAATAATGCCAGCTGGCAGGCCTGCAGGGGAGAGTCTTCCCTGTTCCCTCTCTGGAACCAGTTACCTCCTGAGGTCTGGACCATGCCCACCCTACTGGCCTTCTGAAAAGTGGTGAAGACCTGGCTTTTCCGGCAGGCCTGGGGCCGTTGATCTCGCTTTTGCGATCTGGCGAGATCCGGCCATGAATGGTGTGAATTAGTTTTAATGTTTTTAATGTTTTTAATTTTTAAATGTTTTTTATAATGATTTTAAATGTATTGTGAGCCACCCTGAGACTTCGGAGAGGGGTGGCATATAAACTGAATTAATAAATAATAATAAAAAATACTCCCACACCATTCAAAAGGTGTTCATCCCAAATTGTATAGCTAAAAGTCTGTAGAGATTCTCAGTCATCCAGGTCATGAAAGATATGTTTCAATGGTTCTGAAATCACATCTTCCAGTTCCTTCAAAATTCTGGGATATAGTCTTTTAGGACCTGGTGATTTGAATCCATCTAAAGCTGACAGGTGTTCTCATACCTTATTTTTGCATATTTTAATTTGCATTCTTAACCTGTCAGCTACAGTTCTGTTTTTGATAAGTAGTGGTTTTTTATGCATGAAGAAAGATACAAAGTATGAATTAATCAGTTTTGCTTTCTCTCTACTCCTCATTACTTCTTTGCCATCTTCTCCCATTAATGGAACTATTGTTTTGTTGGCATTTTTATTCATTTTTATGAGTTGAAAGAAACTTTTTAAAAATTGTTTTTGACCTTCGTTGCAAGTCTTACTTTATTCAAAGCCTTAGCTTTCCTAGTATCCCTCTTTCCATTTTTTGTACTTATCCTTTTTTTCTCTTAGTTGCTCTGAGAGTTCCTTGTGCAACCATGCTGGCTTTTTCTTGGTTTTCTTTTTTAATGGCATTGAACTGGACTGGCTTTCATAATTGCATTTTTCTGAGTTTTCCAAGCTTGAGTTGATTTCCCCTTTAAGATTTTCATTCATGGGATCCTTCCCAGGTTTGTTAAAATCAGCTCTTTTAAAGTCTAAGATGCTGGTTTGATTATGTATAGCTGTCCCTGTAATTGCCTCCTTTACCTTTTGGGTGATGAAGTTGTTAGCTAGATTGGTCAGGAGCCTGTTTGATCTCCTACTTGTTGCAGAGTTTGTCTCCCAGTTGATGTCAGGGTAGTTAAAAGTCCCCCATTACTGTGGTATGTTTCTTACATACAGATAGTCCTCAACCTATGATCACAATTGAGCCCAAAATTTATGTTGTTAAGTGAGAAATTTGTTAAGTGAGTTTTACCCCATTTTATGACTTTTCTTGCCACGTTTGTTAAATGAATCACTGCAGTTGTTAAATTAGCACGGTTGTTAAGTGAATCTGGTTTCTCCATTGACTTGTCAGAAGGTTGTGAATGGTGATCACATGATCCCAAGACACTGAAACCGTCATAAATATGAGTCAGTTGTCAAGCATCCAAATGTCAATCACGTGATCATGGGGATGTTGCAGTGGTTGCAAGCTGGAAATGGTCTGTGCTTTGCAGCCAAGCAACCATACCAAGTTACTGTAAACATCTTTTTAAAAAAAATGTATTACATAAAAAAATACTTAGGATACTATGGCAAGCAATTTGACAAGCACAGAATCCAGAACCAATAGAAAATTTTTCTCAAAGTATTTAAGTGCCTTTGCTAATGCTAAAATTAAATTAACACTTGGCAAAAACTTTTCAAAGAGATTTTATGTACTAGTGCACTATTCTATTAATCCTTAAAGCTATTAACCACTGTGGAGAGTGAAATGTTTGTAAATGCTTTTAAATACATTAGCATTTTTTGCTTCTTTTGCATACTGTAGATGGAAAGAAATGAGCCAATCCAAGCCAAAGCTGTTCCTGAAACCCGTGTTTTCAATACTTTGAATGTGTCTTCTCCCAATGGATTGGTACTTACCTTTATTGGTCAAAAATTTTCAGGTTGGTTGAATAAACATTTTTTTTACAAAAGCAATTGTGCTGTTAATGTTCCATCAGGGTTAGATAATGAAAGCTCTTATATTACTTCTTGAGTACAGAAGCTTTTTAGTCCACACAAAAAGCAATATTAGTTTTAGTGACTAAAACATCCTTTGGTAAGCAAACTGAAAGCAAGCAGGAAATATAGTAAACTTGTGATGAACCGGTATCTACTCAGGTTTTTAGTTCAACTATGTGGGGATGGTGACATATTTTCTATTAAAGCTCTGAATGGGAAAATACCCCAATTCAGCTAGAAAGAATTTATATCTAAGGATATCTGAATCAGGAAAAACTCACATTTTATCTTCTAAATCAGATAGAATTCTGGCCAGGGACAGTTTTCCCTGTAATTAAAAAATGTCATATCCATTTAATTGCTGAAAAGACTTGTGTTTGATTTTACTTGGTGGAATTCTGTTAAATTTATGGTAACAAATAGAGCTAATGGCACTAATTTTTTTTTTTTTGCTTTGATTTATATGCCTTGTCCGGAGACTCAGGGCGGCTTACAATGTGTTAAGCAATAGCCTTCATACTTCTGTATATTTATACAAAGTCAGCTTA
>JANHZT010001742.1:211785-228512 GCA_032468215.1 Stegonotus admiraltiensis | reverse complement strand
TCCGGAGGGTCTCCAGGGAGGGTGGGGAAGGCCATTTTCGCCCTCCCCAGGCTCCTAGAAAGGCTCTGGAGCCTGGGAGGGCGAAAAACAGGCCTACCGAGCCTGCTGTGCCATCATGTGCCAAAAGCGAGGGAAGCATGGGAGGGGGTCACGCACACATACGCAGGGGCAGGGCACATCGAATTATGGGTGTGGGCACTCACTTGCGCAACCCCCCCACACTCCCCCCTCTTTTGGCACGCGATGGCAAAAAGGTTCGCCATCACTGACCTATACTATTACTTGTGTCTGCTACAGTCTACATATCCCTCCTTCCTTAAACTACCAAGCACCAATTATCAACAGCAAGTATTAATATCTTAAACTACCAAGCACCAGTTATCAACAGCAGAGCAACAGGAGTTGCAACTTTGTATTTTTTCTGGGCAGAAAATACTCACCTGCTCACCTGCCCAAATATACAGTATATGCATGTATGTTTGTGGCAAGAATAGAGGTGATGGGAGTAATTTTAAAAATAGCCTTCTACTAAATGGAAATTTTTAGATTGCATATGCCTATATGGCAGCTTTTTTATGAGAATGAGATGACAAGCTATTAAAATCCTAAATGTGCCACCAATTCCAAAAGTTTGCACCCCAATGCTGAAAGAGAATGCAGTGTCTTTTAAACCATTTCTCCCATCATTCTGTTTGTCCCCTTTATTTTCGATTATTTTCTCATCTTAACCTTTATCAGGTAGAATCTGTTCACTATTACCTGGTTATCTTTCTAACAAAAAGTCCATTCATGCACTGTTGAATGGAGACCACAGAAAACCTTATCCTGTACAAGAAAAAAAAGAGCAAAGAAAAGTCTTCCCCTCTGAGCCAAGGAGCACTGAAAATATCAGGAAGCACTATGTATGTACTGTATGCGTGCATGTACATATGCACCATATTTTTCACACTATAAGACACACCTGACCATAAGGTTTAGGTTTAGGTTTAGGTTTAGAAGAGGAAAACAAGAAAAAAAAATAAGAGAGGGAACTTGAGAGGACCACAGATAGGTGTCCTCTCATGTGCCAGCTCTGCCTATTGACTCCTGCACTGCGGAAAAGAAGCAGAAGAGGTGGGCAGTGGCAAAGACAGAAGAGGTGGGGTTCAGCATTGTAAAAGAACCCTGCCACTGTGGCCCTGCTGCTATTCACCAAAGGACTGTCACCGACACATAGACATTTCCACCCACTTTTGGGGGGAAAAAGTGTGTCTTATGGAGTGAAAAATACGGTATTTATGTATACACATACGGTAAATAAAAATGGGAGTAAGCCCATAAAGTAAGCAAACTACCTTGATGATGAGGTGATATATAAAATTGGTTTTATATTTCCTCTCACTTGATCATTAAAAATGATTGCTAATATTTTGACATATTTCAAGCAGAAATATTAAATATTTCATGCCCTGGGGCTTGCAATTTCCAGACTTGACTTTTTGATGGAATGGATGCGCCTCTATAAAAAATATTCCATTTGACATTGTATTGATTAAAATATATCACTCTGAATGTGGAATATGTTTGACTACTGTACTCCATCAAAATAAGAAATGAAATATACTTTTTCTAGATGGAAATACTCAGTGAAGCACAAGTATCTTGTAGCAAAAGCCTAACTAGGTTTGTCAAAAGGCAAATAATACTTTATTTTGTTTCCTAGTTCAACCACACAGGACAAGGAAGTATCTGCAGTCAAGCCATAATGCTGATTACTGATGGTGCGGTGGATACATATGATGCAATATTTGAAAAATATAATTGGCCGGATAGGAAGGTAAATCTTACTAAGCATATCCGTGAAATAACTGGATCAAATGTTGATCCAGATTTGCATTCTCACAGGTATTTTGTTATGGATAGATCTATATAGTCAGGCATCGCTTTGTAAATGAAGTTTTTTTAAAAAGTCTTCTAAGAATGCTTTTATTATTTCATGACTTTTTGCCAAACTCTTTAAAAGTGGGATGTTCATTTCCGTAGTGGATGAATTTGGTAAAAGGGTATCTGAAGCATGCGGACAGTGGGATATTGAATGGTTGGACATAATACCTTCTGATTTTCAGTAGATCAAGTTGAAAAATAGAACAATTATTACCCTTCTCTAAAAGGTAGAAAAATGAGCATCACAAAATAGTGTAATAGCTAAGATCAATTTGTTTAAATTCGGCAATGAACATTTATTTGAGTCAATTTAAAAATAGCTGGTATCATTGCATTTATATCCTGCTGCATTCTCAAAACTGTCTGCACTGAGATATAATATGTATCAATTTACATATAGAAATACTTGTAAATATCAGGATAATATAGACAAATATGCTACAATAATCTGTATGCATGATCAATTTGGGGCCTACAGAAGTAATTTCTAGGAACTTTATGGCCGTGCTCTCCTGTTTCTTAATCTCTGAATTGAAATAGGCAGCTCTTCAAGTGGAGGTTATATGTGAAATTAAGCACAAGGGGATCTTAAAATTGAAGCATTTCTCTAGTTAACATCTGGGGCCTTATCAATTACGGAATAGAATTTATTTTTCTTCATGTATGATCTGTGTTTGCTAAAAAAGACAGCTAGGTCTAGTTAAACTGAAATGAGTGTGCATGTGCTATTTTCTGTGATTGATTTGTATATCAACTCCCTTGTATGGTTAACTACTGGAACAACTTTGCAATGCATGAATGAAAATACATTATGGGGTAGTATGAAAGAAGTATCACTTTTCATTGCATGTGTGCTGTGCGGTTAGGCACGATAGACTTTGCCAGTTAATGCCTATCTGGTTAATTTATTTTTGTATCAGTCATATTTTCAGATGTTGAGAAAAGAAGTCTACTTATAGTAAACACTTTGATAGAATTACCATTGTTCATATTTGTTTATGGATAAGTCAATAAAACAAACTCTTAAATATCTTAAATATTCCCTTTACTATAGCCAATGGAAACAAATATTTAAAATTTTATGGAACTTTCATTTAGAGAAATTATGTAGTTGGAAGATAATTTCTTACATAATAATTGGATCTGAGTATTGCAATAGGAGGTTTGACAAAGGTTTGAATTATTAATTGTTAATAACTAGAAACTAAAATAGTAGAGTCTGGCTATTATGTGTACATAGCATTTCTGAATCATAATTATATTGCCATTAAATAATAAAAATATTATTAATATTTAAAACAACCAGAGCAAAAGAAATAAATAAGATCACACATACAAGTAAATGATTTGATTTGGATTACTAATCACTTTCTCTAAAAGAGTCAGAAGGATGACCATGTGATATTTAACGCATCATCTTGTTTGCCCCTCTGTTAGATTTGTTTGAGTGCAAAGTTAGATCTATATCTATTTTCTAGGCTTCATTGTGCTATGCCAGGGGTGTCAAACTCATGGTGTCACATTGTCATCATGTGATGTATTGTGATTTTTTCCCCTTCGCTAAACTAAGGCTGGGCGTGGCCAATGCATGATGCATTTTGGCCCGCAGGCCACAAGTTTGACACCTCTGTGCTAGACAGTGATTTATGTTTGATTCAAAGAGGTATTTTTGAGTGCATGGAAGTGCAACTGCAACACTGGTTTGCATCTCACTAAACCAGTTTCATCTGTTTTACCTTGATTTTCACAAATGGAAGACTGTGCATTGTTGGGAAAATTACATTTCTGACCGCGTGTATTCCAAATTGGATCTGCAGCATTACTCAACCCAAGCAGAGAGAACTCTTCAGGATCACTCCTGTAACTGTCTTGAACTTGCCAGAAGCTACCTGCATGGTTGAATATAACATGATTAGCTAAATATATTTAATACATGCTTGATAAAGACATATAAATTAGCTGATTGCTGTCTGTAAACACGAAGGGAAATAAACCCTCTACAGTTTAAATTTTCACTTTTTCCTGGCTTTTCCCAAGTTTAACAGATAACTCTGATTTGTATCTTTTACTTTTCTACAAAATGCGACATCATTAGTTATTGATATTAATTGGCATTCCTGCTCTGAAATACCCAATATTTCTCCCTCAGTATCATGTATATTTATGGAAACATACTTATGCACATAAAAAACGGCAACTTCCCCCCACTATTTTGATCTCAGACTGTGCACTGATAATATAATTGTCAATAACGATAATTTGGAATTGTGATTAGGAAAATAAGACATGACACATTTTTATTTTCCTTAAATGTTAGGGATTTCTCCACATTACCAGTGGCATAAACATAGTATGGTAGCTGTAGGACTTCAGACACAATCTGGATAATTAAAACTGGCACATTTCTTCACCTGGCACTGATGCTCTTGTCACTTAGTGGTTTTGTTATTAGCAACTCAAAGAAAGCTGTGAAAAGAGAATTCCTGGCTATTTTCTGGTAGAGTATACAGTGAATATATCACAATCCTTTTATGATTCAAACTGTATTATTTATATTTACACTTTCCTTTGTGTTTGGTAATATAGCACTATTTCAAAGTAAGGGTTTGGTTAAAGAGTTATATTTAAAATTCCATTAAAAAAAACTAAAAAAAATGTTTATGTGTCTCCTCACCATAATTAGAATGGTGCTTCACATATGTCATGAATGAGTTGTTCTGTTGCAAGCAGTCCATATGTAAGTGTCATGTGAAAACAAGATCGATCATACTAATACTTACTCAGCTTATGTTTTGCTATTCCATCTGAAATTGACCAGTATGATTAATAACTTATTTAAAAAGCAATTTAAAATGAGTACCGAGACCAGAGAGACCCAGGTTCAAGTCTACATTCAACCATGAAAAGTCATGGCTTGGTTATTATCTCCCATATTGCCTCCTCTGCCTGCAAAAGTTACATTTCTTCTCCTGAATAGTAGCTATTATTAAATTAATCAAGGGCACTTGGTCAGATGCATTTGGCAATCTTTTATGATTAGCAGAACTATCTTTTTGTCTTTGGGTCTTCTTCCTTAGAAATGCTAATTTGCTGAAGTATTGTTTTCTTCTCTGTGTATAGCAATCCCTGTGCTGAGATTCCATCATTCAGGAACTTACGTACATTCAGATCTCTCCATCTTGTTCTTTCCTTTTTTTAGGCCAACCAAAACTCCATCTGCATAATGAATGGGACAACTTGCCACAGCCAACTTGCTGTGGCAAACTCACTGCGGCCAACTCGCCACGGCCAACTTGCCACAGCCAACTTACCACTTGCAGCGTAGTGCCAACTTGCAACTTGCAGCAGGTGAACTCACCACAGCCAAGTCACTGCAAGACAACTCATTGCGGGACAATTTAACAATTCTATTTAATTATTTAAAGTAATAATTAATTATTTAATTATTTAAAATAAATAAAATTAGTTTAATTTTTGCCATTCAAATTTCATTTTGCCCCTCCTTTTGTACCCTTTCTTTAATGATTCTGTTCCACCATTTCTTTGATATTAGTGTAACTCTTTTCCCGCAGTGAGTTTCCTGTGGCAAGATGGCCATGGCAAGTTGTCCTGCAGCTAGTTGCCCATGGCAAGTTGGCTATGGTGATTTGTCTGTGGCAGGTTACCATCTCTAAATGCATTCTGTATGTTTGGAAGATCACACAATTGAATGGCACGCACACTGTGTTTATCTTCTCCCTTCTATCCCAGAATTATTCCTTCAATTGTTCAGGTTGTAATGATTGGCTTTTCTTCTAGCTAAACCCAATATATTGTGGCATTAGTTAACTGCATGGTCTAGTTTTAAGAAAAGATGTGAAAGAAGCTATACTTGGAGAGACACTTTCAAAAAGATATATCCTCTCTTTCTCAGCCTTTTGTACCTAGATCTTCACCGGAGCAGTGAAGGAGAAGTGGTGTTTTTTTGTTCTGAGGTAACTGGCCAGGATGTCAATTATAATTGAAGAGGGAGAAATTCCTTTACTGAAACATGCATTGTTTTTCTGCATACTGAGTGTCTCACAACTGCAGTCCTTTCAAAAAGACATCCTCATTCTACCTGAACTATTGGGCAGGTAGGCAAAATATAAGGCAATCAGACAGAGGACAAATAGGGTGTTTTGGTTCCATACCATTGCTATGGATAAGCTAGATTTGTATTTCTTAAAAAGGGGAGCCATATACATTTTTTAAATGAATAAATGGCAAGACTAAAATATATAAACACACAGATAAATAAATAAATAAATGTCCACATTCTAAGTCATATTGAGCTCCAAGTCATCACTTACACTTTGAATGTGGTGTGGTAGTATAGATATAAGTGGTTTTGGATTAGAACAATGTGGTGAACCTTCCCTAAATGTTCATCATTTCAACAATGATCATTTATTTCTGTTAAATAATCAAAGACTGATAATACAGTCCATGCAATTAGTAAGTTTTGCCTAGACAAAAATTCTGTAGTCCCTACTCTGTCTTCCTGGCAGCTTTTTGTTGCTGCAGGTGCCTCAGAAGATGGAACTATTATATCTAAGGTGCTTTTTCAAGAGGCAACTGGACTTTCCGGTTTTTCTTTGAAGATGTTTTGCTTCTTCAGCTTCTTGGGACAACCATGATCCAAGACTGAGAATGTCCATAGATATTTAGGGAATTTGGTTCTCCAATGGGGTGGTGCTCTGCACTGTAATCTTGTAAATCCCAATTCAACACATCATATATACTGTATTCGAAGTGTTCCCAGAGCTTGGTTTATTGATAATGCTAATGCTGGTGTGGCCATTACTTAAGTTTTCATTTTCGGAAGCCTTCTTTTTAAATTCCACCTGGTCATCTTGGTTTCAGCAATCCCTGCATGCCATCTTTGTCATGTCATCCTCTTTCCAATGTTATAATCTTCTCTGTTGTAATCTTCTCTTGACAGTAGAATATAAACAGTTCTTGTCCAATTGTTTGAAGATTAGTCATTATACAGTTATACACAGGGACTGATAATTAAATGGCGATTAATCTGATAATGTAAAACAAAAATAGAAATTTGTCAGTGCTCTTTGATAACAAGATGTTTTCACTTTGCTGTCTTGGATCTTCCCCCTCTGCAATCCATCTTGCATGTCTGATTACTTTTATTTGCACTAACTGTAAACGATTAAACTAAACTTATTTCTCTAAACATAGCAAAATGTTGCTATATTATGTCTAAGCCTCACCCACACATGGCTCCAATAGTTCTTGTTGTTAGGGGTTAGTTTTATGTTGTTCATTTTATTGAATGTACTTTTATCGATTAGTGACCGTACTAAAGTTTATGTTTGTCTTATCAAATACTTATATTTGACGTTGTGTCTTCTACAGTTTGATGGCATTTCATGAGGTATAGGCTGGCTTTTTTTACCCTATCAGAAAACATGTTTGATTCTTCCCTTTATAATGTACTATAATTTGATTTTCCATAACTGGCCCTAAAATCTGTTATGAAGCAATTTATTCTTCAAAGTAAACACATTTTGTTTGCATGGAATAATCGTAAAGTACCATTTTTGTTAAACTGAAATCTTATTTCAGTATGTTTCCTGCTTTGAACATAGAATATTAATTGAATCCATTGCTAGGACTCTACAGTATAGTTTTTGTTTTATCACATTGTTGTCTAGGATTTAGTTCTTGAAAATAGACCTAAAAGAATAAAGACTTACTAGGGTCTATGTGCTGAAATGCAGATTACAATGCATTGTGGTAGTGTTTTTTTTTTTGAAGTACTACCATCTGCTGTTCAACATGTTCCTTAGAAAAACAGACTTGTGAGAGTCGAGATAGTAAAAATGTAAAGATGAGATTATATAAAATAGGTTAACTCTATATCAGAACTAACAAAAACAATGGTTAAATATAGACTCTTTGTAGAGAAAAAAATGTGTTAATTTGTTTTATCCTAGTTATATTAGTTAGGTGTTTTGTTAGACAGTTAGTTATCAAGTTCAACTCCTAATGATCACATGGACAAATGCTTCCAATATATATCTATTCCAAGGAGATTACAGTAATCCCTTTCATGCTTCATTTTTAACACTTGTTTAAAAAACATTTACGTTTAATTTATAGATTGCCCAACTCCCAAACAACTCTGGGTAGCCTACAGCTGGAAAACCAATTAAAACCAACATTATCTAACTTAAAACCAACCATTTTATCTGCTACATAATATGCTTAACTTTATGGTTTTATTTATCCTATATATGTGATTTTATTAAAATATGCTCTATGACTACATATTGTCTTTTGTTTTGTTTTTATCCTGACTTGTGAGGGAGAATTGTATGCTACTCTGAGGTGATTTTGATTGGAATGAGCTATAAGTCCCTTAAAATAAGCAAAAAAAAATCTATCCATCTTAACTCATCTGTTTTCAGCTCCCCGATCCTTGTCAAACATAAACATTTTTTTCCAGATGTTGTGTCTGCTAGCACAACATGGCCCAAATATGCAAATTTCTGTTGCTGATCACAACTGCAAGGGAGCAATCAACCTTTATTTGTGTTGTGTTTGGCACGTTGCCTAACAATGGGGGTGCCGTTCCCTGATTGGCTGAAGTAGCCACAAGGGTAGGAAAAAGGGTGCTAGTTGATTGGTCGTTGAGTTTGACAGCCAGGCATATATAAACGCTGTCAGGTGGTTGTTGCTGTTGAGTTGTTCTGCCGTTTGTTAATAAAATAGTGTTGTACCGATCCTCTCGCCTCAGCCCATATTTAAACCAGGAATTTAGCACTGGCGATGAAGTGTGGAGTCAGCAACGAACCCCTTTTCTCTCTCCCCAACTAGCTTGCTGTCACAGGAGTATGGCTCCGCCTACATTCGCCCCATATGACTCGAATGCTGAGACTTGAGATGCCTATGAGGAGAGGTTTGAGTGTTTTCTGGAGGCTAATGACTTTACCTATTTGTCTAGCAGCCGTAAGAGGGCTCACTTTCTAAATTCCTGTGGGCCTGAGGTGTTTGTGACTGCTTGGGCTTTAGTCGCTCCTCAGCCTGTGCATATGGTCTCCTGGGAAGTGCTGAGGGACAAACTTAAAAGCCATTATGCCCCAGCCCCTTCCCACATTGCCCACCATTTTAAATTGCGGCAAGTGTTGCAGGAGGAGGGGGAGTCTGTCAGTAAATACATGGCTGGACTCCACACCACTGCCCTGGACTGTGAGTTTAGAGATCTTGATGATGCTTTGGTGGAGCATCTGGTGTGTGGGGTCAGAGATGTTAGATTACAGAGACGACTATTGGTGAAGAGAACTTTAGATCTCCCAACTGCTCTTGAAGAAGCCCAATCATATGAAATGTCTGACAAATCCACTGCGGACATACGTAAATTTCATTCACCCGCTAGCCAGACCGTGGCTGTTCATATGCAGAACGTCGTGTCCAATGACACCTCTGATGTGGAAGCTGACATCAGTCACCTGAAGGTATCCTCAGCGCGAGCGAAAAGCCTGCCTCCGAAGAAGCGACCTTCGGCATATTGCCTCAGCTACAGGGATGCCCATCCTAGGGTGACTTGTCATTTTCGTTCCACGATCTGTCGCTGTTGCAGAAAGCAGGGCCACATCGCAAGGGTCTGTCGTTCCATCCACAAAGCCGCCTCTGGCCCTCAGCCACGTCGTTAGTCTCCTGAAGGTTGTTTTGCTATTTTCCGGGGTCACCATATCATGGAAGTGACCACCCGCCCGGCCAGCACTGAGAGCACCAAATTGTTCCTGACCATCAAGATCGAAGGCTCACCCTGTCAGATGGAAGTGGACACCGGCTCTTCGAAGTCCATCGTGTCCTGGTCATCTATTAAGTGACTGATTCCAACTCTTCGTAAACAGCAGCCCAGACCCTGCCCTGTTAAACTTTGTTACTACCAGGGAAATTACATTCCTATCATAGGGCAGGGCCAGTTCCTGGTGGAGAAGGATGGGTTTACTGGCCATCTGCCTTTGATTGTTGTGCATGGGTCCCTTCCAAGCCTGCTGGGGTTAGATTGGTTTGCCTCTTTAGGATTAGCCATTTCAGGTGTCCACTCCGCAGCTATTGACGATGTTTCTACCCTGGCAACCGAATTTGGTGATGTATTCAGCGACTCGTTAGGTAAATCTGTTGGCTCCCCTATTTTGCTTAATTTAGATCCACAAATTGCCCCCATACGGCTCAAGCCTTGTCAGGTGCCGCTGGCCCTCCGCCCAAAGGTGGATGTAGAGCTGGACAGACTTATCGCTCCGGGTGTTTTAGAACCAACAGACCATTCCCGCTGGGAAACACCTATAGTGATACCCATTAAGCCTGATGATTCCATAAGAATCTGTGCCGATTTTAAATGTATGCTGAATAAGGCCCTACAAGCCAACCCATATCCAGTCCCGGTTGTCCAGCATCTCCTCCACTCCCTGGGCCCCAGCTCAATCTTTGCCAAGCTCGACTTGGCTCAGGCTTACCAACAGCTCCTGGTGGATGATGCTTCAGCTAAAGCTCAAATCATCGTAACCCACAGGGGAGCTTTTAAATGCCGCTGCCTGCAGTTTGGCATCAGTGTGGCCCCTGGGCTGTTCCAAAATTTAATGGAGCGTCTATTGCAGGGCCTACCCGGTGTTGTGCCCTACTTCGATGATGTGCTCATCTCTGTGTCTTCTTGAGATAAGCTCATCAGTCGAGTACGGGCTGTCCTATTACATTTCAGGGAATCTGGCCTTAAATTGAAGAAAAGCAAATGTATGATTGGTGTTCCAAACGTGGAGTTCTCAGGGTATTTGATTGATGCCAAGGGTATACATCCAACCCCCTCTAAGGTTGCGGCTATTAAGCAAGCCACGACGCCCACTTGTAAAGCAGAGTTATAAGCCTTTTTGGAGCTCTTGAATTTCTATAATGTATTTTTACCTCATAAGGCCACTGTGGCTGAGCCCCTACACAGATTACTGAACAAGGACACACCATGGATGTGGGGTCCAACGCACTCCAGGGCTTTTCAAGCTGTGAAGGACTTGCTCACATCTTCGGCTGTTCTTGTGCAGTATAGCTCAACTCTGCCCCTAGTTTTGACAGCTGATGCCTGTCCTTTTGGGGTTGGGGCCATGTTAAGCCATTGGTTGCCAAACAGTTTAGAGGCCCCCATTGCTTTTTACTCGAGGACCTTGTCCTTTGCAGAATGCAACTATAGTCAACTTGAGCTGGAGGCCTTGGCAGCTGTTGCCTCCATCAAGAAATTTCATGACTATGTCTATGGCCACCATTTTGAGCTGGTGACAGATCATAAGTCCCTCTTGGGGCTTCTAACCAGTCACCAACAAACGCCACAGTTCCTGTCTCCCAGGATGTCCCGTTGGACGGAGTTCTTAGCGAACTATTCATACACCCTGGTTCACTGTCTAGGTAAGCTCATAGCACATGCTGATGCCCTCAGCTGTTGCCCTTTGCCTCTTTCTGTGGTTGACCCCATGCTGGCTCTGTCTGTCCTGATGGTCGATGAGCTGGGTGCCCCCTTGACCACCATGGATATCGCTGCTCACTCCCACCGGGACCCCGTCCTGTCTCAGGTCTTGGACTAGGTGGGCAGGGGGTGGCCATTGGGGAAGGTGGGTGAACCTTTCTTACCCTACAAAATCCGTCAACAAGAATTATCAGTCCACCTGGGATGCTTACTATGGGGTCATAGGGTAGTGATTCCTCACAAGCTGCAGATGTCAATTCTGCAGCATTTACATGAGAGTCATCCCGGCATCATCAGAATGAAAGGCCTGAGCTGAAGCTATGTCTGGTGGCCCAAAATTGACAAGGACATCTCAAATTGGGTCTCCAGTTGTCCAGAATGCCAACGATCAAGGCTGGCAGCTCCCGCTTCCCCCCCAAGGGAGTGGGAGATTCCCAGGGGACCATGGTCGCGTATCCACCTGGATTTTGCTGGGCCGTTCTTGGGACGCACTTTCCTTATTGTGGTGGATGCCTTTTCAAAATGGGTGGAGTGGAACTAATGACCTCGATCACATCTGAGGTGGTCATCCAGGTGTTACACAGGTTATTTGCCACCCATGGCCTCCCAGATGTGCTGGTGACTGATAATGGGCCGCAATTAACGTCCACCACCTTCCAGTTATTCCTAGCTAACCTAGGAATCCATCGTGCTCAGGTAGGCCCATTTCATCCGGCAGGAAATAGTTTGGCCAAACGGGCGGTGAGATCTGCCAAGGAGACGCTGGCCCGACTTAAACCCACTGATTGGCTGGAGAAAGTGGCTGTTTACCTGTTGGCTCAGCACACAACACTGTGCTCTACAACAAACAGAATTGCTTATGGGCCACCACCTGTGAACTATGTTAGACTGGCTACATCCCACATATGCGCAGAAAAACACTCCAGTTGGGTGTCAGACACCTCGGACGTTTAAGATGGGAGACCTGGTTTTCACGTGGAATTTTGGGGGTGAACCACGTTGGATGCCAGGGCAAGTGACTCATATAACAGATCCCTGCTCTTACAGAATCCAACTTGACAATGGCCGAATGTGGTGGCGACATGTGGATCAATTGCATGGCTGAACTCTGCACCAAAGCCTAACTAGCGCACCTGCCACTTCTCTGGCACACCTGGTAATGGCAGGACGAGCACCTGCCATTACCAGCATCAGTTGTCATTCCTCCATCCGATACCCCGGGCCCGAAACAACCTTCAATATGCTTACTGGATGTGTCTGCACCAGCAGTTGCCCCGCAAGATCTACCGGCCTGTCCACTGGCAATTGAGGAACCAGCCCTGCAGCCGACTGTTCCTGTGTTGAGACGATCAAGCCAAGTGCGCACGCGTCCGTCTTACTTGAAAGATTACGTGTGCACCAACCAGGGGTGAAGGGGTGTTGTGTTCGGCATGTTCCTTACAACGAAGGCGCCATTCCCTGATTGGCTGATGCAGAAGCAGCCACAAGGGTGGGAGAAAAGGCGCTAGTTGATTGGTCATTGAGTTTGACAGCTGGGCATATATAAACGCTGTCACATGGTTGTTGCTGTTGAGTTGTTCTGCCGTTTGTTAATAAAATAGTATTGTACCAATCGTCTCGCCTCAGCCCATATTTAAACCAGAAATTTAGCAGTTTGATACTTGATTCTTCCAAGGTACTCTTAGCCACTGTATCCAGGTCTATAAACTCTGTCTGTTTTCTTTTTCTTGTTTATCAGTTTTCAGCCTTCATAGCCATACATTATCATTGAAGGTCCAGTTTGTTAACTGGCTTAATTTTTATTGTCATTGAAATATTTGTTAGCCTTTATGAGCTTGTTTACATTTGTCATTTTCTTCCTTCATAAAATTAATCTTCTCTTTGGTTTACCACATTGTCCACATTGTGGTTTTTAATCTGATGGTGGTGCATCACCCAGAATTGCTTTTAATGAGATACAAATTTGATTAATAAATACAAATTCACCATCTTTTTTTTCCTTGAGTCCGGAAAAATAAAATTGTCTTATCACTTTCATTTTTAAAGTCCACTTTCGGCTATAAATTCACCATGCATGCTGGTTGATATTAGGTTCTTAATATTAAATGATTTTTGTCCTATTTTCCTACTTACTTTTATAATTGATTTTTTTCAAATAAAGTGTCATTCTCCAGATGTTGCTGTGCATATTTTGCCTTCCAATTTTCATTCTAATTGCCATCCCTTTTAGTCCTGCCATTCCTTTAATGGACTAGCATTTATAAATAAATATTAGGACAATAGGCCTCCTTGAGTCACTTCCTTTCCTATTCGGAACAACTCAGCTAGTCCAAATTCAGTTATTATTTATTGTAAAGTTTCCTCAGAAGAGTAATCAGATGTTTGGGCTCATCTATTATCACTTAATATATTCATTATTCTGGCATGATTTAAATACTTAAAAGCCTTGGTGTAATCAATGAAGCAATCATAAGTCTTTTTCTTAAGTCTCTTAGCAGACAGTGTTTTGCTCTTTTGAGTATCCATCTTATTTTGGCACTGTGATTTTTTGACTTTTGACTTTTTCTTAAATCTGATTGACCATTTGACCTTTCTTTCTCTTATGTGAGGAATTAATTGCCATGCTTCAATAAATGCACATTCTGTGCAAGTCCCTTCCTTGGATAATCTCTATTACCTTGTTCCATATTTATTGACAGAGTTGATAGCACTTGATTGCCTCTTTTGCAGTTTTAAACAGTTCAGTGAATATTTCAGTCTGCTAAGTCATCTCAGTCTACTTCTCCTTTGTTTACTTATTATTTGTACAGTCACACTTTCTGGTCCAATTGTATATTTCTGTTATTTTATTATCTCTTTTATAAAAGATGTCAGCACAGTCCACCACAGTTCTTCCATCTTCCTTTAATGTGATTAGCATCTATTACATAACTGCCATGCTTCTTTGTTGTATTTCTGCCATAATTATAATTTTTCCTGGGATTTTTCTCAATCTACCTTTCATTTTTCATTTGCTTTATTCCTTTACTTGTTGATACTTTCACTTGTCATTTCCTTATCATTTTTTGCTTAACTCTGGAATATTGCCTTTAATAGTCATATTGCTTCTTGTTCCCAGTCTTTATCTATTCTTGTCTTTCATGGTGATGCAGTCCAAAAGTCAATGTGATCGTTTGCTTTTTCAAATATTGTCAATATCTTTTTCTCTGCTTTGGTTTTCATAATGCCTTTTACCTCTCCCCATAGATTTTCAGATTCTCTTACACATATGTTAAGGGTATTGAATCTGTCCATTATATTCATCTGCCTGGTACCTATTTTCTTTAATCATCTAAGTTTAACCTATATATTTGACATCAATAATGCAGATCTATTTTGCAACCTGCATCTGAAAAATCCAGGTTGAGTTGATTGTACTTCTCTATCTATTCTTTCCTTTCTTATAATCTATGTGATTCTGAAGTTGTATTAGTAATGTTCATTAATAGTCTCTGCATTTATGCTTCTTAAATCAATATTTGTGAAGGTGAAAATGAAGCATACCTATGGGTCTCTTGCCCATCTTAAACTATATTGTCTTTATACTTCGGTGCTAATTTTACTCTATAAATAGCAAAAAGTGAAATATTTTATCCTTCCTGTGCAATTCCCAAAAGCATCTGTTTGATTATTATTAAAATAAAATGTGGGACTTTAAATTGGCCTTTGGTTTGATCTTTGAAGAGACGTGTTATATTCTCATGAACTTACTTTTATATTTCCTTTCTACATTTCAGGAATTTTACACATCTTGTTTCTCTTGTATTTAGCAATGGAAGCCTCATATTCTATCAGAATAATTTCAGTCTTCTTTTACATTTTTGAAAAGTAATTTGGCAAAATGAGAAAGCAAATTCATTCTTCTGAATCCTGGGGAGATATTTTATAGTGCCAGTCAGTTGGGAAGACTATTAAAGGAAGGGTAGGTTTAGGTAGAACTTCATCCAGGAGACTGTCAGAGCACATAAAGTCATGTTTTAACTAGAAACTACTAAATTGTTTTATGTCATGTTGGGTTGAGTCAATTCAAGTTCATAATAATAAAACAACCAGGCATGCAACAGACCATATGCGAATTTACATGCCTGGGCTTCATATTACATGCTATCTTTTATGTCTACCTTAACTTTTTTTTTCCCCAAAAAAGAAAGAAAAGATATTGCTAATTAAACTGACTATTCTGCAGAATCTAATTGACATCATTTGTGACATAATGGCATGATACCAATGTTGTAAATCACAGCAGAAATTGGGTCTTTTATATGTGAAATCCATTGCATCAAGATCTGATAAATAGAGGTTTCACTGTATTTTATAAATGTGCTTGTTAATTTTACTTCAGAACAGAAGAATCCCAAGGAAAAAGAAGAATAAATTAAAGCCTATTTACTTTTATTCTGCTGTGAGAATATCTGTAAAAACAGTTAATCATTACTTTAAGTAAATGATCATGCTAGCTAAATTATACCAGCTGAAACTTCTGTGACAGAAATAAATGGAATACTATAAACATTGCCCAAAGATTTAAATACATTTGCTTTCATCAAATTCACATCCCAATTAAAAAAAAATCGTTATCTATATCCATGGAAGGAAAAAGGATGTGATTATGGGCCTGGAATTTAGTTGCATACCAGAATTACACATATACGAAGTCTGCTGCATGGTGCAAAAACAGACTTAATTTTGTTTTTTGCAGTGGTCTGCATATTAGAAAAGTGGGAAGACCGGTACAACAATTGCTAAATAATAAAGATTTAATCTCAGCAGTGAATACTACAAAGGGATACTGCTGCAAACCAACAGGGCACATGGGTAGCTTCCACATTTCTTACCAAGCTAATTTAGTGTTGCAGAAGGACCGCCAAGGTTTGTACTCTTATCATCCAAGGAAGTAAAGGCATATAATAGACTTGGGTTACAGAAAGAGCAGTTCAAGAGTAGAGCCTAATACCAAAAGAAGCAAATCCAACAAAATCCTTTATTGGATTTGCTCAAGTGAAGGCTGGATAGTCATTTTTGGAGGTTTTGAATTTGCATTTCAGCATTAGTTGAATGAAAAGAAGTTCTAGTTTAATGAAAAGAAGTTCTAGTTTAATGAAAAGAAGGACTAGGGGTGACATGATAGCAGTGTTCCAATATCTCAAGGTTGCCACAAAGAAGAGGGAGTCAAGCTATTTTCCAAAGCACGTCTGAGGGCAGGACAAGAAGCAATGGGTGGAAACTAATCAAGGAGAGAAGCAATTTAGAACTAAGGAGAAATTTCCTG
>JANHZT010001742.1:141193-161860 GCA_032468215.1 Stegonotus admiraltiensis | reverse complement strand
TTATATTGTATTTTAGACTGTTTTTTAATGTTTATATTTGTGTTTTTATTTTGGCTGTACACCGCCCTGAGTCCTTCAGGAGAAGAACGGTATATTAATTAATTAATTAATTAATTAATTAGTTAATTAATTAAATAAATAAATAAATAGAAATGTCACATCTTTTCTGGATTTCAATATTTGCACGTGTGTGTGGGTACAGACACAGGTACACATGCATGCATATTTGACAGAAAGAAAAAACAGTTTTCTTTGCCCTTTTTTCATAGTGATCTTCAGTAGACTGTTGTTCAAAGTTAATGACTTGAATTCCGTTTCTCTGGTACTTCTGCGCAATGCCACATTAGGCCATCTTTCTCTGTGTTACAGCTCAGCATATTCTACTTCTATTATGGCCATGGTTGTTTGATTATGTGTAAATTAAAGAAGACCATTAGACATAAATCTCTCTGATTGATTTGTTTTCTATTTAGAATGTATTTCCGCAGGTTCTTTTCTGAGAAAAGCACTGGTGACAATTTATGTACTGGGGTTGGATATAAATCTGATGGTACTATTTCCTTCTCTTTTTGAGATTAAACATTTTGCTTACAATAGTGCAGTTGTGCTTAGGTGAGCAGTTAAGCTGAATCAAACTCAACATGGAGCAAACGTATGTGGATTACTCTGAAAGGATATACAGTAAAAAGGAAGCAGATCTCTTGGAGTACGTCAGAGTTCCCCAACCTTTCCAGCTTTATGGACCGGCGAGGGGTGGTGGTGGGAAGGGATGGTTCTGCGCAAGTGGCAGGTAAGTGCATTCATATGTGCAGCTCCATTCGCACAAGCAGCGGGCACACACAGCTGTCGCTCATGCAGATGCAGTGCGAGCTCATGTGCTTACTCACTGTTTGTTCAGGTGGATATGCATTCATGTGTGCTCACCCGCCACTTCCACAGCCCGGTTCTGAATGGCATAAAATCCTTTAGTGATCCACAGCCTGGTGGTTGGGGACCCCTGTGGTATACAATTCTATAAAGAGGTTTGCATTATTATTGATTTATTCCTGCTATGGTGTTGGTCACTTCTGAGGTAAAAAGGTATGTTTCTTCTCTTCCTAGAGGCCCTATGTAACTATTATGTCCATCCATGTTGCCCATCAACATGAGATATGATTTCGAGAGATAAGAAATGGGACTATATATTATACATATGCCACCCTTTATGTATGGACTAGGCAGACTCAGTTCTTTAGCTCAATATGATGGATGTTTCTGGTAAGCCTCACTGCTTTTTAAAACCAGAAATAGAGGAAGAAGTTTTCATGCCCATCTGGCTGCTGTTGGGCAAGATTTTCAGCTCTCTTAAAGCATCTCTTGATTTGACATTGGTTGATTAGCTTGCTGATTCTTTGTAACAGCTGCAGTAAGTAATGAAAAACTGGCTCATAGTCCAGGAAAAGCACTTCAGATTTTAATTGGCTGCAGGAAATAATATACTAGTCTGTAACCTGGGATAGGATGCTACCTCAGTGGCAGCATCCAAATTGATGTTGGGTAATGCTCTGCGCATGGAATATCTATGTTAGTCAAGAATAAGCCTGCTGATCAGAAGGACTAAGAACTAATTCTCCTCATCACAGGACATTTGTTTTGACTTCTATTTGATATGTTTCAAAATTAATAAGATGGCATCTACTGTACTTTGTCGCTGTATGGGGCTACCTTTTTCTTGCCATCCATATTATTTTTTCTTCTGTTTGAATTTCAACCTACCCAGTGATTAGAGTACATGGATGAGGACTCTGAAGAAGTCTAGGATGTCCCTAGACAGTTAGTTTCAGCAGCACAGAAGTAGGAAAAGCAATATTAGTTTCCCACCCCCTGATTTTCTTCATTTAGTCTTATTAAAAACAACAGTCTTCCCCACTTGGAGTAATGGATTGGGAACAATACAGGGCTTTGGTGGGTATACCAATGGGGTGGAGAGCTTTCTAAATTTAGGATTTTCCAGGCTGAAAAACAGCTAGAAAGAGTTAGGGTTGAAGCCTGTGTTGGATTCCTATCTTTAAGGACAGAACCCAGTTTCAGAAGCCATAGGGTGATGGGTAATGTGGGTCAATAGGGGTCTGTGGGGGTCTTAAGGGTATGCAAGAGGTGACACATGGGCCAGGGAAGGGAGAGAGGGTGTGGTGCAACTGGATAACGGTACCTGACCATCACAGATAAGTGCAAGAGGTGCCACACAAGTTAGGAATGGTGTATATGGGGCAATGAGGGTTGGGAAGTGGGCCTGGGAGTGCTTGGCCCTGTGTGAAAGCTGCCATACAGGTTTTGGATGGTCCACAAGAGGTGGTGTGATCAAGAATGGCATGTGGTGGTGCACAAGAATTGCCATGTGAGGCAGGAAAGGCATGTGGGGGGACAGGAAGAGTCAGGGAGATTATCTCCTTCAAGATGAAAGTCCAGAGCAGAATTGGTTATTGCTGTTGGAAATCTTTTGCCCAATTTAGCTATCGCTGCTGAATTTATGCAGTTCTTAGACTGAAGTGACTAGGATGTCTTTGCCTTCTTTATTGGGGGAAAAAAGTCCGTCGTTGACTCATACCCATTTTGTAAAATCAAGATGATTTGGCTCACCAGTTCTTTTCATTTTTTCAAATGGGTTTTAGGAAACATGCTTTTTAAAAATTTTAATTAAAACTGCATGGAAAAAGTAAAACAAAAATAATCAACTCAGGTAAGAAAATTGTCTCTGGTGATGATTTTTCTGGTTTTCTTGGGAAGTTAGAGTTAGAAGGCTCTGTTTGAATACTCTTGAGTATTTTCCCAAGTAAATGATTGTCAGGGTTAAGTAGCAACAACAAAAATATGTCATTTTTAATGGACTGAAATACTTATAACCTGAATTTTCCTTGGACTGCAAATTGAACTTTATGTTTCCAACTATTTTCTCATGTAATTGGGAGTGGAGGAACTAAGCTTTGACTTTATGAACCTCGAAGAAACAGTCAGTGTTGGATAGCTCTTTTGGTTGAAAAAAAATTATCATTATTGTGGGAATAATATTACTGTATTACTGCATTTGAGAGATAGAAGCTTTGCCAGTACCTTACCTCATGTTTCCACATAGGCAGTAGACTTTTGTGACAGTACAGTAATTAAATGCAAGCTTGGGATCAGAGCAAAGTACTACATTTTCAATCATGTGATTTCACGTTAATCTTCCAAAATGACACCTTTTCATTTTACATTTGGTTATAATTCTAGAAAACGCAAAAAGTGTGTGTGT
This sequence comes from Stegonotus admiraltiensis, assembly GCA_032468215.1. Lineage (NCBI taxonomy): Eukaryota > Metazoa > Chordata > Lepidosauria > Squamata > Colubridae > Stegonotus > Stegonotus admiraltiensis. Next base: position 158,589 of record JANHZT010001742.1, on the reverse strand, counting down.
GTGTGTGAGAGACCAAAATCTGTAGGTGTGTGAAATTATTGCTCATTCAGCTCAGAAGAAAATTCCAAAAGAATGTGTTTGCAATTCTTCAGTATTTTTATCTGGTGCTATAACCTGCTTAATACAAAGTTTATATAAAGTGTTATCCTGTAAATGAAGCTCTGTTATAATAATACACAATTATATTTTCAGGTTCGCATTTTCACCTACCTGATAGGAAGAGAAGCTGCCTTTGCAGATAATCTCAAATGGATGGCTTGTGCCAACAAAGGTGGGTATCAAGTCTGTGCAAAATATGCTTATCCCCTCTCCTCTGATTGGTTCTTCTTGGACCTTTAATGACCTGACAAAATGCATCTGAGTCCTTGTTATGGTTTAATAGATTGACACATGGCCTCTGGCAATTGGAAATGGAATTGCTTTGTAAAATACAATGTCACATGATTGCAGCACTTAGCGGTAGTAGTCCCTGTTGCCATGGTTATGCAAGAAATGTGGGTTGTTAAGCGAGAGTCTTGTGTAACTATGATTTCCTGTTGGCTTTCCCATTGACTTTGCTTATGGAATAGTGTCAGAAATTGCTATCATATAACTGTGACGTGCTGCAATGTCATAATCAGGAGTGAGGCACAAGTGCCTGGGCTGCAATTATATGGCTGCAGGAATTGTACAGTGGCCAGATTTTCAAGAGTAAGTAACTTTGGAACCAGGTTTTTCATCCCAGTCCAATTAACTCTGTACTCACAATATTATGCAGAATCTATATATCACTCTTTCTTTCTGGATAGGAAAAACGAAATCATTGCAAGCATTTCAGTAAAATGCAACTGTTTGAATCAAAATAATGCACTTGGTGTCCAAGGGAAATGAAGTTATTCTATCAACATCATTCAATTGTCATTACTCACACTAACTTTCTAGATTTAATGAAAAATACTGGGTTTTAGCTTGCAATGTATTACGTCACTTCTGCTGCCTAAAAACATAGCCTAGTATGAACTCTTTGCAAGATTGCCATTCTATGAATGTTTACTTGGCAGTAAATCATTCTGACAGTAAAATTAACTAATATTTCTCAATCTTAGAAACTTTAAGATGTCTGGATTTCAAATCCTTAGAATTCTGCAAGCAGCATTGTGCCTTGAGAATTCTGAGAGTTGAAGTCTATACATTTTAAAATTGCTGAGGTTGAGAAACACTGAAATAAAAATCCATATGATTATATGTTGGAGAGGTTCTGATGATCCCAGATAGCTGGAAGCAGAATTGGTATATAGGAGGAAAAAGCAGAAATATATTTTATTTGGTGCCAGTTCTATAGAACATCTTGCCAAATAAAATCTTCCCTAAGCAACTAAAGAGTTGACAAAACCTTTTCTCCTAGGTGGTTGAGTGGATAAAATTTCTAAGTGTTTAGAACATAATTTATATCCTGATGTTAGTTGATAATTTTGTTTGTCTTTTGCCTATATTGAATAATGTAAATATTCAATTTTGGCAGCTTTGTTGTTTAAAATTGAATAATGTAGCTTTGCCAAATGCAAACATCCCCTGTAATAATTGTGACCATAAGAAAATAATAGACTGAGTATCAATTCACTCCTAAATATAAAATGAAACTCATGGTCTGTGTCCCAGTAAGGCATTGTTTGTGCCTCTGAACTGCAGAGAAGGAGAGATAAGTAATATAAAATAATTAAATTAAATTTTGGAAGGAAGGAAGGAAGGAAGGAAGGAAGGAAGGAAGGAAGGAAGGAAGGAAGTAAGTAAGTTAGTTCTTGATTTACATAGAGAAACCAAAGAATCCTACCAAGGAAAATAGAGATTTTGCATACTAAAGAGAGAAAGCAAGGGCCAAATTCAGTGTGACATGAGAGATGATTTTTTTTTCTTGGTCTCTCTCTCTTTTAGATATAGACACACATGCATTATATGATGTACTTAACTCCACAAATTGGAATGCCTGGATATTTACTGCAAAGAGATAGTAGGTGAAAATTGTCTTGCTTAACATTATTTCATCAGGTTTTACTGCAGCTTTGGGGGTTTCTAGTTTTTAAAATAATAGGAAATTCTTGACCATGAAGCATCTGTGTTTGGTGTAGTTCATCCTTTTGTTTCTAAAGATTGTGGAGCCATAACAAATCCCACTGTTGCATAGAACTCATCAGGCAACATTAAAGCAGATGTATTTCTTGATAAATAATGACAGAACTGTGATTCCAAAACACATAATACGGTGCAATGAAGTAAAAATAATAAAAATGCTTTGCTTATTCTGCAGCTCCATTACATGTATACTAAGGTTTTCTCACTTATGTACGTGTGCACGCCACATGACATTTAAATGACTCATATGCATTTAGTTATGCATTACTGCATTAACCACTCTTGGTGCCCATCTGATGGAAATTATCTTTTTAAAGATTTGTCTTAATCAACTAATATTGCACACTAGGATTTAGACTTAGTCACTGTACAAGAATCCTTTGAAAAACGTTTTTCAAAGGCAGTTTAGTTAATTCCAAAGTATGTTCACTTTTCAGGCAGTGCATTATCCATGCTTGATAAAGATCTAAGGACATCTGTTCATGAAAAGGCACTTCCTTTCATAATGGTTGTTTTCAAGAGTCTTGCCCAATCACTAATCATACATTATTGGTCATCAAGCCAAAAGATCATATATTGTTCTATAATTTTGGAGTCTTGGAAGGCAGTTTGTCTTTGGGTTCTTATTTTTAATTGTCTCACTGTAAAAGTCCCATATAAGGCTTTGAAAATTACAATTTAATAATAGTGGGAAAAATTGGAAATATATCAGAAGGTTACTAACCTACTTTCTTAGTATTCACACTTGTGATGACCCAGCAAAATCCTTTAGCTTGGAATTTTGAACACAATGCTTCCTGGCACTTCCCCTCCTTCAACCACATTTTTTGACTACCCTCCAGATAATTTTTTTCTACCCAGGAGTCAGTGGCATCTATAATAAGCTCTACTATCACCATGACCTCACATACTCATTGCATACTCCATCCCAAAATTTGATACCAGTATGTAAATTGAAGCATTTGTTTGATGAAGTCATGCACATTTTGTCACTTGTATGCCTGCTCCCAATGATTATCTGGTGCTTATCTTATATCAAGCAGAGTAAGTAGCAGTTGTGATTTAGAGGCTATCCATTGTAGTGTGGTAATAACTAAGCGGAGAAGCCATGTGAATTAGACCAGAGTGAAATGAAACTTCTTGTCCAATTTGGCTACCCAAAATCTTTTGGTGTGGCCTCCCAAAAGGTGCTTGAAAATTGATTTTTTTTTTTGTTAAGATGACAAACCTAGGTTGGAATAAGACAAAATTACCAAAAGCATTGAATTGGGAATTATATTAACTGTATTTAAATACTATAATTTAAATTAAATTGAAATAAATTGCACCTCTAAGACATAGCATCTGATTAAGTTTTTCTCTTCTACTTTTTTCTTTAAAAAAATTTTTTTTTGCCAAATTTAGTTTTTTTCTTGGTTATCTAAGGAGAGCTGCATTTTGTTCCTGGTTCTATATCCATGTAAATATGAATTGTTTCTTTTGACACTTTTAAAACAAAAGTGCATGCTTCTAATACTGTGTGTGGGTGAGAGAGAGAGAGAATAAATCAGCATCTTCTAAATTTGTTTTATTAATACATAGGCAACATTTGCCTGAAGAAGAAGCTGGCATCCTTCATGGGACAGCAGTTGAACTGACATCTTTGGATTCTATACAATGTCTTTCTAGCATTTTTTTTTCACTCATGGAATTATATTTTTAAGAGTTTACCCTAATCAATTACAGCATTGCTAAGCCCTGGAGTGTTGGGGGAGTGAAGGATAATAGTTGCAAAAAAAAAACCCCAACAGGGCCTGGCAGCATTGGACTGCAGAATCAGAGAAGGAGTGGAAAACACTTTTAATTCCTGCACAGATGGATAAGTCAAACCGTGTAGCTGTCACAGAGGTCATTGACCCCAAAATCAATTTTCCTTGTGGTGATTTTCCCTTTGGAAGCACCTAGCAGAGATGAAAGATTTGTACAAGATTTCCAAATGAGTGGATTGTAGGATACAAAGTTTTTCCCCCAGAACTGGATCACTAGAAATTTACACCATGCTGTATGAGACCTCCACCTCCTATCTTGACTCCAACTTTCCAAAGCTGTAAAAAGTAGGGCATATCTTGAGGGAGTGTGAGCTTAATGAGGCAGAGCGACTACCCATTTGAAATACATTAAAACAGTCAAGATCCCAACACTGCTGTAGAATAGTTAATGAACTTACAGTGATTTCCCCAATAGCCTGGAGAAGAATGAGCCTGAAGGGAGAAGAAATTGCAGATATTACCAGGACCGTCCAATGTTCAGTAAAGTTTTGCAGAGGTTCAGCATACCAGGTTTGAAGGGAATAGATTAGCAGTCAAATACAACTGAAAATTTACCAGCTGTAAAAACAAAGGCAGACTATAATTTTTTAGCTTGGCACAAACAAAAGAACCACTATTAAGTGTATCTTAATTAAAAAAAAAAAGTGTACCTCACTACAGTCATTTGGGAGACCTGTTTTATTCACCGCCCTGAGTCCTTCAGGAGAAGGGCGGTATATAAATGTAATAAACTACAACTACAACTACAACTTTATTTGACATTAGTTTGTCTAATTATAAATTATATATCAAGCATTTTTGATAACTCAGGAGAAAGGGGCTCCGAAAAATGCATCAGGTTACCAGTATGGTATCTGGAAATGAACTAATCTTGACAAGTGGTCTTTTGAGATATTATTAAACATCACTATCAACACACATACTAGAAGCACAGTTCTTGTGCTGGTAGTGTCCCACCCTGACCACTATAACATGTTGTGTATAGGGCAACCTGTGAGTTGAGTTTGTCTCTGAAAGAACCCAGAGAAGCATCATAGTACGTAGAAGCATTGCCATTGCTAGAAAAAAAAAATTCTGTATGAAATAAAAAATGTACAATTATATTTTACAAAAACCTTTAATTGTTGTTGTTAGTTGCAAAGTCATGTCAGACCCATCGCGACCCCATGGACAATGTTCCTCCAGGCCTTCCTATCCTCTACTATCCTCTGGAGTCCATTTAAGTCCATGCCTACTGCTTCAGTGACTCCATCCAGTCACCTTGTTCTCTGTTGTTCCCTTCTTCTTTTGCCCTCAATCTTTCCCAGTTAAACCCTATATAGCTCTGGTTTAAGTTATTTAAGAAAGCACCTCTCTCTTTATGATTCTCTGACTTCCCTTCCTGACATTAAAGAAGTTCATCTACACTTGCCATGGATTTGTCTTGAAGTGACTGTGAGCTGAGAAGATGACTCCATTCTTTGCTGTGTGCTTCCTGCTGAGTTGAGGATCTATTGTTGGCTTTTTAAAAGACCTTAAAAATACATTCTGAAAACAGACTACTAATATTGTTGGCTTTGATTGTTTCTGATTTTATTATTGTATTATTCAAAATTGCTGAGAGTTCTTGTAGTCCATGATAGTTTAAGTTAATGCATTAACATCTTCAGATTAGAAGGAGTTGAATGCCACCTGAGAAAAAGTAGCTGTTTGAATTTTTGACTCTGTTTGAAAAATGTAGATAACTTTTAAGCTGCATTGTATCTACCCTATGATTCCCAAGTTTGAGCATCAGTTTTTCAGGAAAGTCCAAATGTAGACAATCCATTCTATGGCAGAAAACTAAACTTGGGAAATGAATAAAATGCTTGATTCTGCAAAAGACACAGATTACCTGATGATTTTAAATTGGATGTTTTGCCTCTTTCGTTTCATACTCAAGCACTTTCACATTACTCAAATAATGTGAAACATTATTTGTTGAAGCAAATTTCCTTTATTCTTGATATATCAAGTCCTCATAAAATAAGTCATGGATTGTTTTCCAATAGTTTATGATGGCCTGAGGAATGAAGTGTGTGGTTATGTGGATGTGTACATAGGACTTCATGCTGCCATAGATGAGGTTCTTGCATGGATAACTGGACTATGTAAGAAATACATTAGAACACTTTGCCGGAAAGCACTAAAACTCTGATTCAGATATAGAATGTTAGGGATAGAATTTGATAAAGCTAAAAATATCGCCCTCATATTTGTGGTACTTGGCAGTTGCAAAGGTTGTGGAGTAAAAGTCAATAGAACTCTGCCATAAGCATTTATCTTTAAGAACAAACTCCCTCCTTTTTTACTTTCTCCTGAGGCTGAAAAAATTGACTTGGAACTGAAGGAAAAAAATTCAGGACAGCTGTGCAATGGGGTAGAACACTCAGAGGAATGGAGCTGTTCTGGACTGACATATCATTTCACAGACTAGTGCTTTCACAAATTAAAACTTGACAGGGCTTCTTCCTTGGTCAATTTTTTCCCCTCTTTAGGTTTCCCCCCACACCTACACCCCATTCCTTTTAACACCGAGAAAAAAGATATTTATAACTTTTATGTGTATTTCTCATTTGATTATGTCTGAATGACCACATTTTTTCTCTCTCTGCTCAAATATATCCAGGGTTTTTCACTCAGATCTCTACTCTAGCTGATGTGCAAGAAAATGTTATGGAATATCTCCATGTGCTCAGTCGACCTAAAGTGATTGATCAAGAACATGATGTAGTGTGGACTGAAGCCTATGTCGACAGTACTGTAAGTCTGCAAGAGGCAATGTTTGATAAATCCTGTTTATATGTAAAGTATCAAATAATTTTACTCCAGCGTTGTAATACATTTTCTGCTCCTTTTTTAAAATGAGGGTTATGCAAATGCTGCTAATATTTACGTATGTTAAATGAGCTTAATTCTGCAGCTGAAGCACTTGATGGAAAGGCTTTCATTTTAAATAAATGTTAAATCCCCTGTATCAGAGGCTATTAAAGCTGCCATGTTGCCCAACAAACATGCAGAGGAAGTATGTGTGGTATCAACTGGTTTTTCAATTATAAACAATTCTATAGGGCAAATAGCAGGATCACGCTTGTTATGATGTAAAGCAAAAAATGGTGACTGTTTAATTGTTGACAAGGATACAAGAATCCTTTGACAGTCTTCTAGTCTACATATTTTATGCAAGAACGAATAATGTAATGTGTTCAGAGTCAAGGCAGACTTGATGAATGGTTGACAGCACCAGAATTGTGTATAGCCAGTAAAAATGAAATTGTTCAAAACGAACTGGACCTTAACTTTCATATTCCCTAACATAATTAGCTTTGGCCAGGAAGTAGAAGAGTTGAAATGAATCCGTCGTTTATAAGAGAGAGAGAGAGAACATAAGACTGTCACTCTGAGGCCTAGTCTCAAAAAGTTGTCTGTGAAAGAAAATGGGAGGAAGTACCCTGAGCTCGTGAAGGAACATACATACATACATACATACATACATACATACATACATACATAAAACAAATACATCAACAAACCAAGTCTAACTGAAAATGTTGTATGACAAATTAATAACTGAAAGGAAAAGCTAAAAATGCAAGAAATGGGGCAGAGAGTAAAAGCAAAATAGGAAAGAATGAAAAATAGATACACATAAGTAGCTTATAATCTTCTTTTTTCAGCAGTTATAAGTAAGTATAATTTTATCTTTTACTCTATGATAACACCACAACTCTTTTCCTTCTTTAATCTATCCTACTGATCATCAAAACCATAGGATTATTTTTTCTGTTTCATGCAAAAAAAAAAATCCACAAGGGGTTTCCAATCAGCAATAAACACAGCAACTTTTTTCTGATCAAAAAGCCTATTTAGCCACCTTAGTATGTTCCGTCAACTTAACCAACCATTCTTCCATTGTGGATAGTGCTGAATCTTTTTTAATGTTTTTTATGTTATGTAACTATAATCCTGCTGCAGATATTATGTAGAAAAATGAAGCCTCATGATTTTTTTCCCCACTATTTGTCTATCAAACCTCAGGTTTCAATTGTATAATTAATCATTAAAATCCTCTGAATTGGTGTTATGTATTTAAATCCAGAAATTTATAAGGGCTTTTTTTAGATACATCTACCAAACATGATATGTTCCTTTATGTTTCTTCTTGTTTACATTTTCAACATAAATTTAAATTTGAAGTGCTTTTATAAATTCTAGACAATTTCTCTGGAGACAAATTCTTTTTATGATTATACTATAGTATATTCAGTGTACAATATTGTATATTGTATCTAATATTGTATATTCAATATTCAATATTAATCTTTAAATATACTGTATGTACATGCATACTCTTGTTTTTCCATTTCAGGGATGCAACATTATACAGTACATAATGTGAAATTTTTTTTTAAAAAATGAGCAAATTAAATTAAGGGCATATGACAAAAAGTGTATAGCTAATATTAATATCACTACAGCTCTCCATCCCTTTTTATCTATTTTTTTATCTATTTTTTTGTGGGGAGAGGAGGGTAATCCTCAAGTTAGTATTTACTCCTGGTGGCTGCTTGGAGTAGCCCCTGTAATTCCAGCAATATTTTGGAAGTTGTTTGCCATGGCCTGCTTCCCAGGACTGATATGCCCAAAATCACCCTGCTGACTCTCATATCTAAGGGAGGATTAAAATTCATAATCCCCAATCTGACGCTCTTTTTTCTCATTTTTTTGTTTCCACCATGGCTATGCCTCATCTCATAATTGTCTTTTGTTCTCTGTTTTCCCTTTGTGAAGATCTCATCAACTCTGTTTAACATTCTGTTTTGGACTTGCCCCTTTTTTCATTTAACTCACTCTTCCTTCAAATATTATTTTGCAGTTTGATCCTCTATCATTATTTATATATGAATATATCTCAATATATTTCCAATTTGTCATCCACATTTATTTAGCACATTTTCATTCCTGACTTCATATTTTTGTTTTGGTTAACCACAAACACTTTTTAGTGCTTCATTCCAACAACTTTCCTGATATATAAAACTCTAATTTCTGTTTAGCAAAATGGAGAAAAAAAACCCCACTCATTTTCACAACCTTTTGTGCTCCTCCTTACATTTGTTCCTCACAACAGATCACATAGTACCCATTTTATTACTATGAACATTTGTAAGTCTTACAAATTTTCTATGTTTTGTCTTACCTTTAGCAAATATTTTACTAAGGGGTTTAATTTCTTTAACGTCTTTACTTTCTTCTTTACTTTCACTTTCTCTTTTTAGAAGTGTATCATGAATACACACAAAATCAGGTTAGATGCCTGAACTTCACACGCCTGAACTTTATGTTATAGCACTATATCAGTTGAGAGCATGTTATTCTGATCTACCTGTACAGTGGCGACAAAATGAATTCTCAGAATTTAAATCTCCTAAAATGTGAACAGTTTATAAAATGGATTTTAATTTGCTTCTTGAGTTGTTGAGATTTGGAATTCAAGTCATCCTTCCTTATTTCTTGTCGGTCTCATGGAGAATGAAAGATAAATGATTTCTCTGACTCTCTATTGTTTATTGAACTTTATTGACAGAAAATCTAATCTTTTTCTTGCTGGAGAATTCATCCCAAATTGATTATTAAGTCTGTAGTGGATAATTATTGAGCATTTGGTGAAGACGAAAGAAAATAATTGTTATCTCTTCAGCAATACATGAACATTCCGGGAGAAGGGTGGTATACAAATCCAATAAATAAATAAATAAAACATGCTCCATTATGTTTGCTAGGGAGTTTGTAAGAGTGAGTCAGAAACAGGCCCTTGTAATATATTCTAGAGCATATAAGTTTGATATAGAGGCAAAATCATTCATCCATTTTCTGTGTGTTGCCAGGAAAAAAAAGTGAAAATATTGGTATCTAATTAGATGAGGGAAAGCAACAGGTTCATTTCTAGATCATTGAGAAGAGCCTGTGTGGCCTTTTTGACTTCTTATGATCCTCTGCAATACGTTGCACTGCTTAGGGGGAAAGAAAAGTTATTTTATTTTTCACTTGTTATTTTGATTTTCTAAAGAAGTTGATATTCTGCCCATCCTCTGGTACATCCCTCAAGTGATAAGGACTCCCCCGAGGCTCTGAGAAGCCCTTTTAGGTCTTTGTCCCATGACTGTGGTTAATGTATTGAGAGGGAGGTGCTGACATGCTTAAATACTTGTTTTTAATTAGGGCTGTCTTGATTCATTGTATGCTTTTAATTGTTGTTTAATGTTTATAACTGTTTCAATTTCTATTATATTTTGTAAATATTAAATCTAAATCTTAACTACTTAGTAAATATTAAATCTGAATAGTGTCGCAATGAGCAGCATCATAATGTATAGTCCTAACTTTCTTACAGGTCTCTTTCTTTACAATGTAATTGCTCTAACAATTTTGGTACTTTATTTGCCCACCTGAAAAACATTTTTTTTTCCAAGTAGCATTGGAATTTTGAGCTCACTTATCATCTGTTCCGCTGAAATGTTTGCTGCCACCATCAATAACTGCTTACTACCTCAAATTTTGTGCAAAGCTGGAAGAGAGCTGATAATTTTTTTAAAATTCTGCTTTATTGCACCTCTCATTCTTACTTGATTTAAAGCACCATGAGTGCTATTTTCTGGTCTGGGAGCTGAGTACTTAGTTGTGTGAAATGATTACTGCATATCAGCCTTCCTGGTTTCTGGCTGTTTATCATGTGAATAAAGCAAATGGCAGTAGAAGTCTAGCTGGAAGAAGATCCATTTAGCATTTTGAACTCAAATGCTTAAAGAAACTATTTTTAACCCCTTGTTGTTTCCAGGTTTTTCTTTCCCTTTTCTACTCCATATGAGAAACACTTTGTTACCGGTATGATTTTGATTAAACATGTGAGCTAGCGTCCACAAAAATGGTAAACAAAATTAAGCACTTTGAAGGCCTACTGATTCTAATGAATTTAAATTAAATATTTTGCATTAATATCAGCAAGATTAAAATTAGTTTTGTCTAAAATATACCTGTGGTATTAACAGGCAATTAACAGACAATTCTCTTTATGGTAGAATAAGTATGATAAAGAAGTATAAAACTACAACAATTGAAAATCCAGAAATGCAATATTTTGAACAACTCTCAAGATGCTGCTACTGTTTTTGCAAACAAATTGATGTCAGCTACAGTTTCATACTCCATAGTAAAAGGACAAGTGTTCTCCACATTATTGTACTTTCTTAGAAGCATCCACCATTCACAAAGCCAAGGCTCAACAGTGAGTATTCTGGAATTGGACTATCCCACAAGTGGATTCTCCAAGTGGACTTCACTAATTTAAAAGTCTCCAAGTGGACTTCACTAATTGCCATTCAGATTTGCAAATGAAATTATATAAGAGAAACCAAGTTTCATCCATATACAAATTACTTATGCATGAGAATATTTGTTGGGTAATACTAGTGTCTCTAGCACTTATCAGAATTTAATCCTTAGCTCTTGTAATACAATATGACTAATGTATGTAGGTGCACTTGTATTCTGCTAAAGAAATCCCTCTGTATTATTTGTCCATATTCCACTCATTGTATTTAACATACAGTAATGCTTTTTCCCCTTACAAAACAAAAGCAAAGTTGATTATTTCAAATCAAGACATCACATTGTTTTCTGCCTTTTCTGTCCTATAGTTCACTGACCATCTTGGCCCACAGTTTCTATCAATTCTAAAAATCAGTTTCTCTGTATCATGTTTTATCTCCACCTTTGGTTGTCACTGCACTTAGAAAAGACAGGCTCCCCTTGGCTGGCTCAAATTTGGCTGACGTTACCAGCTTGTGACCCAACTACTGTAGCCAAGGATCTTCAGTGCATTGGAGGATTCAGACTACTTCAGAGGACTGATTGCCTCCTGATAGCTTTGGCTGCTGCTTCTATCTTCTATTCTGTTGAATTTAGATTTGGTGCCCTTTTCTCCTGAAACTTCCATAATGTAGTACAAACCTTCTTTAATACTTCTCACACACTGTGCTAGTCATGTGTAGCATTTTTACCTCAGGAATCCTTAGCTCCCCGTGCATTTCACTTTTTCTAGTCTTTCCTTTATTCAGATTTATCAACACTCCCCTTTTCATTCAGCCCTCCTACCCTATATTGGACCCATAACTCAACCCTCACCTCCTGTGTTGTTTGGCTGATAGATTTCTAAATAGAATCTGCAATTATAACTTCATAGGAACTGGCCAGAAAGTTTTCTAAACATCTACATTCCTTCTAGGTCTCTGTAACTGGCCATAAGAATAACTTTGGGAGGTAGTAGTGGTATTCATGGTTTTGGTTTCCTGGTCTGGACTACCTCAAAGGACTGCCATCAGTCTTGCAAGTCTGAATGTGCTTCTTTTCTCACCTGCCTTTATGTTCCAGAGAATTAAAAAGGGTCAATTCTGAGATGCATTCTCCATCCTCATGCCTTTTTTGGACAAGGTTTCTTTACTGCAATTCTTCCTCCTCTTTCTCAAGGTTATTCTCATAGCCCATCTCAACTCCTCTTAGAAAACACCCTATTATTTAGAAGGACATTCCTATTATTCAAGCATCTCTTTGGGAATTTTTGTTTCAAATGCTGTCATTTCCACCCTTACAAGTTGTCATTCTCTCTTCAAGTTCTCTTCATGCATTCTAGAAAGAGAACCAATGGTTTCTTTTCTCAGTAAACCTGGGGGGGATGGAAGGGGGCAGAGGTTCACATTTTCTTTTTACTTTTCTTGGGTCTGTTCTTTTTCCATTTCCTTATTTTACCTCTTGCAGTTCTCTACATCTGAACTGCTACAACTAGGTTTTATCACCTTTATCCTGATGTTTCTTTGTATATATCTTGTAAATTAGTCCTTGTTAAATGCATTTAATAATATTTTTTAAATTGTATTTTCAAATATCAGCATTTGACCTCAAATTCATCATATATTTATTGAACGTTACCAAGTCTTCTTTTCATAAGGTATATAAAATATATATTATTCTCAATTAAATTAATTTATTAATTTGTGATACGGTGAGATGATACAGTATGGTAATACAAACAGATCCAGTCTAATAAAATATTGACTTAGCATGTACTGTTTGTTCTTTTTATAATATCAAATGTAGTACAATTCAAAATAACTATTTACTTACTCTTCCATTTATGCTGAATATTTACAGTGGAAAATAATGTAATACTGGGAGAGTATAATATTTCCAGGACAAAAGCACCAGCTCTTCTGGGTAAATCAGAAATGATCTAGATACAGTATTGAGCAGTTTTGTTCACAGATTCGCAGCTGAAAGAAATTATTCTGGATTTTTAAAAACACCCTTTATATTCTGAAGACCTTCACAAGTATCTCACTAAATTAACTGACAAGACCCCAGTAAGTAATTTCACTATGATAGAAAGTAATTCTCATAGACAGACAGTCCTCAGAGTACTTGAATATTGATGAGGATTAAATTAATTGTAATTTACGGAAAAAAGTTTTCAGTTTGGTTAAAAAAAGATCAATAAAAAGTGTGTAAATGAAAAGTTAGAATGAATTCTGATGTAAGTATTATTGATCTTAAAGTGATATATTGTAAGATCACAAGCCAAATCCTCATTGGTAGGGATTTCTTCTGGTAAATTAGCCTGGTAGCCATCACCCTGGTAGCCATCACAATATATTCCTGAATTATTTGTCTACCTGCAGCCAGAAGATGCGAATATGCGATACAGATTTTCACATAATTCTGGCTTATGCTCATTAATTTCTGTTGAATTTTCTGCCATTCTATTACAAGTTTATTTATTTATTTTTAATAAAATGGATTTATATAGTATTAAAATATGTAAGATCTGTGCATTTTTATATTATGTCTCAAATCAAATCTGCTTTGAACTATCATATTTGATCATACTTTGCTTTTGCTTTGCAGTTTCCTTTTCTAAAATACATTTTTATTTAAATTTCATTAGTATTTTCCCCTCCTTTTTATTCCTTTTTTTTCAACTTCAGACTGGAAGGTTTCCTTTGTAGACAAGCTTTGTAGATATATTGTTTTCTGACAAGGAAACCATGACTAACCTGACATAACTATGGTTGTAGGTATTATTTTCTAACATAAATTGATTGTATGAACTCAATGCTATGCTTTAAATTTTATATCTGTTCTATATAAAAATCTAAAAATAGCTAATCTGTTACATTAACATTGGCTGATATCATCCTCAGGTGATTTTTGTAATAAACTGGCTAACATATTTTTCCACAGAAGATATTATTTTGAATATTGATTTTGGAAGTCATGATAGTTTTCAAATCACTTTTTCTCACCTCTACCATGAGAGGGTTCTTTCAGTTCAAATTTATTCCCTGCTGTTGTTTCTTGGGCCTGCTGATTCTTTGATGTTATTTTTTTTAGACTATGATTAGCTGTGGAAGTTTACTGTGCTATATGGCTATTTCTAAAAAGATTAGAGGACAAATAAAACAGCTTGAATAATCATTTACAACATTTTCAAATATTCTCCAAAGTTTGTTACATTGGGGAAAATAAAATTATGTACTTTTTCCAGCTCTACTCTGTTTGCCTATCTGGTCTTGCTGATAGCCACATTCTGTGCTCAAGAAATAGCTAGCAATACTTAAGCTCCATGCTGCTGGAGGATATATTAACCTCTGCAAAGTTCTCATCCAGAACATGTCACCATGGAGGCAAAGACCATTATTCCACTTACTGGTCTGTGTATGCATGTATTTATTTATTCATTCATTCAATTTGTAAGACTGTCTATCAAGTGTCTCTGGAAACTAAACTAAACTAAACTAAACTAAACTAAACTAAACTAAACTAAACTAAACTAATTGTAATTTGGGTGCCCAATGGCATTGCTAAATTAGGGTGAAAACAGTGCAAGAAAAAAAATAACTGCTTCTTGCCCTGTGATATTAGTGAGTAATCTGAGAAGTTTACATATAAACACCTCCACTAAATATTATGAATGTTAAGTTGAGTATGTTTCAGATCATTGGTGTGGTTGGGAAGTAATGTAATGTAAAAACTAACTTTGAACTGTGAGTTCTAGTCCTACCTTAGGCACAGAGCTAGCTAGGTGACCTTGGCCCTGTCATTCTCTCTCTGCTCTAGGAAGGATGCAATGGAAAACCACTTTTGAAATCTCACCAAGAAAACAGCAGGGACTTATCCAAGAAGTTGCCAGGAATCAAAAAGTGGTTTGAAAATAGACAGATGCATAGTCAGTCTCTCCCTCTCTCCCTCTCTCCCTCTCTCTCTCTCTCTCTCTCTCTCACACACACACACACACACACACACACACTTTCTTATAAAGAAATTACAGCAATTTTTAATTTCATTTTATAACAAAATTTGAATTATTCTGGTTATGAATTATTACATAATGATTATACTGACTAAAAATGAAAATCTTTAAGGTAAAATAAGATATTATAATCTGCTTATTTATATTAATGTGATTTTTATTTTTTCCTAATTTTATAATGTCTTTACATCTCTTTTTAATAGGTTTTTTTTTCTTTTTCATTGTTTTATTTTTATTGTGAAGAGCCGAGGTGGCTCAGTGTTTAGAGTGCAGTACTGCAGGCTACTTCAGCTGACTACTAGCTGCAGTTCAGCAGTTCAAATCTCACCGGCTCAAGGTTGACTCAGCCTTCCATCCTTCCGAGGTGGGTAAAATGAGGACCCAGATTATTGGGGGCAATATGCTGACTCTGTAAGCCTCTTAGAGAGGGCTGTGAAGTACTATGAAGTGGTATATAAGTCTAAGTGCTATTGCTATTGCTATTGTATCAAAATAAATCCATTTAAACAATGGCTGAACAGTACTTACCTTGTTTCCCGTGCAAATTAGAGAAATAATATTTGAATAGAAGTAAACAATGGAGCCCTCAAACATTATAAATTGATTTGAACTCACAATTTGCTTTTGCATGGCAGGAATCTGTTCCTTAAATATGTAGTAGAAAACCATGAACTTGGTTAACTTCTGGAGGAAAGAGATAAATATGGTTCTGGGGAGAATAACTGCCTATTCCTGAGCAGTAATACTTCTATATGCAGATCATGACACATTCTATTTGCAAAATAAACTGTGGATTATAAAGCTGTCTCGACCATCAAACAAAATGGGAGGGATGAACACACCTAAAAGGGACCATTACAAAAATCTATCTAAGCTTTTAGATTGTGGAGTGCCATCTGCATTATATGGCACTGAGAAAACTTATTACGTTGGACCTCTATTTCATAGCAGATGGGTTCATTAAATTTAATAGCCTCTAGAGCTTTTAGAAACAGTGTTAAAAACATGTGGAACATGCTGTGATACTTCACATCTAGCCCTAGAGTCATTATAATTCTGGCACAGACTATAAATATTACAGTACTTTTGTTCTATTGAAACAAATGACTATTCTAATTATCACTTGTTGTTGTTGCTGTTCATGTACTGTGATTTTTAAAAATATTGGAGCCTTTCCTCATTTTTATTTTTTTTTCCCTTAGAGTGCATTACAGTTTTTTTAATCCATTGCTACTGAACTTCAGATACATTCATCTCCGTGTTAAATTGAGTTCTAATTGTTATTTAACTTGCAAGCTCGTATTAGAAATTTAAAATGCAGCCAAGGAGATTAAGAAAATTAGCCACTTTACCTCCTATGGCGGCAAGGAAACTAGAAGATACGCTGTTTTATCTCAAAAACCACAGCTGGAATACAAAGGGATGTTCGTTTCGATTATATACCTTTATTTTCCTCTGTAGAACAATGTAACATGCTGCGATGCTGTTACACATTCTGTTATGCATAAAGACCAGTTGGCTTTTGATTTTAAGATTTTACAAAGTTATCACAGAGGAGCAGGAATTAGGTTTGAAGAGCACTTCTTTTGTTCACAGGGAAGATTTTTTTTCTCTTATGTTACTCTTTAAACAGATTATAAAAAGAAATAAATGGCAATAGTGGCAAATATCTATTTAAATGGATTGGAAGTTACTGGTACATCTCTTCTAACTCCACAGCATGTCTTCCACATATAAATCAAAATAGTTGAATGTTAAGAGAATGGGTAGATTTCAGATAAATATCTTTTGAAATACAAAAAAAAAAAAGCGGCCTTAATTAAAACATGGTGTGTGTTACATTTGATTGTGCAATTCGATTCTTTCAAATAATCTTTATCTTTTTTGACATTCACACTTTAAAGTCTGTCTGTCTCTTATTGCATGTTCTCTACTATTTATAGTTTATTATATGAGGCACTAGATCTAATTGTGTCATCAAAATCAGTGAAATGAAGAAACCCGAACATACAGGTAGACTTTAAAGAGCCTTGGTAGTACAGTGGACTAAAACACTGTTATTAACATCTGCTGCTTGCAATTACTGCAAGTTCAAATCT
>JANHZT010001742.1:85032-102155 GCA_032468215.1 Stegonotus admiraltiensis | reverse complement strand
AAAGATACATTCATCAAGAATCATAAGATACAACACTTAATGATAGTCATAGGGAAACAGTCAATATAAATCTTAAGAATACCAGAAACAAGGTTACAGTCATACAGTCATAAGTGGGAGGAGATGGGTGATAGGAAATAGGAAATACAGTATAACCACTGTTACTGTAAATTACAGTGTACCTTCTGTATTTTTAAAATCTATGGATATCTGTGGGCATTTAATTCATGCCCTCAAGACTCTATTTCTTTTTTTTCAGAGGCTCTCATTTACCTATTTTAACTTTAGGATTTGCTTATTATTGTTTTGATATCCAAGTTATTTTAATCAGTTCTGATTAGTCTTTTTCCTATGATTGCTGGGAACTTTTGTCATATCAACTTTTCCAAATACATCTAAGAACATCCGGACATGGTACCCAAGGAATAAAAATTATTTTCTTTGATCATCTTCAGCATTCGTTAAAGCTATATCCAACGTGTATTTACCTGGATGTAAGCCTATCAAAATATGGTTTTATTTTGAGAATATAAATTTAGGATCATGCTTAAATTAGCCTTAGCCATATTTCATGCCTTCTCAGAAGCAAGTCGTATTTAGTCTCAGATAGTTGAATCAATGATAGTTTGAAGGTTGTTAGATTATAATTGCTATTGCTGTTATTATCGCCGCCGCCACAATGATGCATTTTCTTTAAGAAAAAAAATTGCTTCATTTTTAAAAAGCTTCATCCAAGTTGAGCTCAGTGCCTGATAATTTCCATGGATACATTTATGTGTAGGGGAAATGGAGGTGGCAACAGCATGGACTAAGCGCTTCCAAATCCTAAATCTTTGGCAGGGATGTCATAAATCCTTCCCCAAGATCAAAATATATCAAGCTTAGAAGCCATCCAGTCCAAACCCCATCAGCTACAATGCCTTTATTCAACTCCCAACATGTACATTTCACTAAAATCAAAGGCTGTGCTACCTTTGGTCTCATCTGAGACTTTGTCACCTTACATTTTGGTCATACCAATCATTTGGGGAATTTTCTTTGTCCAACATACATTGTAAAATAGATTCATTTCTATCCTAAGGAGGCAAATTATCACCTAGCTTTTGGGAAGGAAACCAAGAAAAAAAAATCTGCCTCTGCCTCCCAGCAATTTGCCTCCTTGCAGCAAGCAGCCATTTTTGGTCGCTTTTCAGAATACGTATTATTCTTATTTTTACTTTTTTTCTAATATTTTACGGGAAAGTTGCAATAGATAATTTTTAAGGAGTGTGTTTTAAATAGCATGAAAAGTCATCACTTGTTATTATTTAATAAATAATGGTGATCTTTAGATTGAGATCTTGAAACTGTAAAAATGTAAACCGTTAACATTTGGCACAAAGTAGTTCAGTTTTCCTATGTATTGTTTCTTGTAAAAGGTAGTTCAAACAAATAATTTTTCAAGAGTTATATTGGTTTATATTGTTTTACATCTGTCTTTTCAAAACAACAGAAAACTTCCCTGGATATGGAAAACGGAATGTGTGTGTGTGTGTCCGTGCTAAAATGACAGCTATTTTGCTTTCATAATAAACTCCTGAGTTTAAATTAAATATATGAACTGTCACAATACATTGTACATAGCAAAAAAGCCCAACATATTTAAAGATTGTTGAATCAGTATTAACATAGCAGTAAATTCTGAGAAAAATTGTTTCTCCTAATATAGAAAAACAGGAATCCAAGTCTCAGAGGAAACATTAATGCCCACTTAAGTGGTGTTAGCCTTTCATAAGCAGCAAATCTCATTTTTCTCTGGGGAAGCCTGCTGGAAACTAAGATAACCTACACTTACCCTTGCTAATTCAGAGGCTCTATAAAACTCTACAGCTGTAGCTGTCAAACAAATATTTAAATAAACTGAGTAGTGAAAATGCCTTGTGTTCATTTAAATAACTGAAGGGTCCAATCATTTGGATATCAACAATTATTTTTGTTGGTATTTCCATCTTAAAAAGAGCATCTGAATCCCTGTGAGAGCAAAAATTGTCATTCATTAGCAATCCAAAATTATATATGTTAAAAAAGACAATTAGCTGTTTGATGGCTTTGCTGATAAAACCAGTTGTAAATACAAATGAAATGCAAGAAATTTGGTAGCAATACTTACAGTTTGTTGTTTCTTTCAACTTTGACTTTAGGTAAAAAGACATTCACTGAGTTGAAGTCTGAAAATGTTGAAATAAGGGCAGATGTTTTAAATTATTTCCACACTAAAAAGATATAATTATAAGCAGCTGTCAGTTTTACATAATCCTGAATGATAACTTCTTAAGAATGCAAATGAAATATTAAATATAGAGGATCTGATATAGAAAGAATCATATGCAGTATAAGTCACACAACTAATTTACTTCTTTGTAACTGATTTGAATGAAGATATTTTTTACCCCATGTTTATAAGTGCATAGAAAGGTGTTCCTCATTTTTTCTCATCTATTTAGATGAAGACTTATTAAACTGCCTTGTAGACAAACATTAATTGAGTTTCAATAGTTGCCTCTAAAGTATAAAAGGTCAGATTCTATGTTTTTTTTTTTTGCTTTGATTTATATGCCGCCCTTCTCCGGAGACTCAGGGCGGCTTACAATGCGATAAGCAATTTCATGTTTCATGTGTCGAGGTCACTATGAGCCATTTTGTCACAAGGTCCAGATGGTGAATTATGAAATCAATCTGTTCTCCCCGCCCCCAGTTTTGAATGGTGATGTTGACCATGAAAGAGAAATCAAATGACTTCTAGAGACCTTCTTAATATGGTATATCTCAACTATTCCAGAAACTGCTTTTGTTCGTATAATGTAACATTAAAAAATACAAAGTAAAGAACTACATCAAAGCCAGATATTTCCCCAAAAGTAATGGGAATGTGACCATGAGAACCATTTAATGTATGAAATTGGAAACCACTACACCAAGTACAATTTTTGTAACTTTCCACCTTCAGTATATATTGAACTGCCATCATTGCAAACAATATGTTCTTTGACAATCCCAGGATGAGCAAATAGCATCAAGCTGGGAATATAACATGATCTATCTGTAATTTACAAGAGTCCTCAGTATTATCATCCATAGAAGTGATATAATTATTTGCAAAATTATATGTGTGCACTCACACACTTGCCTGGTAAAGAACAGCTCACTTCTGTAAAAATAATTTAATGGTTTAAGATACCTTAAGAAACTAGCTTTTCAAGATCCAGAAATTTAGACTTTGCCTATTATCATATGTAATTTATATGCTAATGCTCATGTATATGCACATAGATCTATCATCTATCATTCCTCTGTATATGATACACAGTTAATTGTTGGCTTTTCATTGTAATAAAGGTTGGAAATTTTACTGCATGTCAGTTCATCATTGCCAGCTGGCAAGAAATCCTAATCAAAAATAACTGGTCTCTATTGCCAACTATAATCTAAGAACTTCTGGATTAAAAATCTTAAATTATACCCCTCTTCTAAATGTCTTTATTAGGGGGTAATCTCATTATTTTATTCAACTCAATCTTAATCTTGGAAATTTGCCTTTAAGATTCCTTTCTAGGAGATAATATGCTTCATGTCCATCACAAATTCAATATCTCTGAGTAAAGAACTTTGTAAAGTTAAAAATGACTCTATTTTATAAAACCCCAAGATTTTAGAAAATCAATTAGAATTGTGCCAATGATAACATAATCAATCAATTGATTAATCCCTTAAAAGTCAGGAAATTAAATTAAGAATCTGTACTGGTGCCAGATAGATCCCAAGGTGAAAATCATAGGCATGCCAATTTAATGGGGACTTCAGCTCAAATAAATGTAGCAGAAAACTATATTTTTAGGTCTGAAAGTTGAGCTCTCCTTCACATTCCAATAGTGAATAAAGTTATTTAAGAAAATAACTTTCTCAGGGTTTCTCAGATGCTACATCTGGCTTGTTTTGTAAGTGACCACAACTAGGTAAATGTTTTATCTATTAAAAAATGGCCAAGAATACTACCATTCTGGTTTTATGTATTTAAGAATTATTTCCACTGACTTACTGCTACATTCTGGAATTTTTTTAATAGACCTCTCCTACAGATAATTCTTTTTACTGACTTCTCTAGCATTTTGCACATAATCTGCATTATTTTAGTATACTTGATTTACAATGTATGTTGCATTACAAGTATTTTACAATATACACTGCATGAACAAATAACTGAGATAGTAAACCAGATGCAAATTTAAAGCAGAAATAATTAAAATAAATAAGAAGAAAAGTATCCTTAGCAAACAATTTAAATTATTGGAAGTATCATGTTATTATATATTGCATTTTATTTCATCTTTCTTCCATAAATATGGCATAATATACAATTCTCTCTCTCTATCTCTTTTACCTTCATTTTGGCTCAAGAAGGCTACTATAAAACAAGAGGTTTCTGACTGAATGGGACTATGAACCTGGGTTTAGTCTGACACTCTATTATAAAAACAGATTTCAGGTGATTCACTAAGAATTGTCATGGTTGTCACTGAGGAATGCAAAAGATGCATTTCAAAGTTGACTGTGATAAAAATGATCAGACAGGCTTCCCCCTCACAAATCTGTGTAATGCTATTTCCAGAATTTATGGTGCGATGTTGTAAGCTACGGGCATAGATATGAATAATGAGAACAGAGCTTGGCAGGTTTTGTATTCTAACAGGACTCATAAATAATGTTCTTCTAACCTCGATGAAAGGAAGGAGTTGGGAAAAGATATTTCTTTTGGCTCTAGAAGTTGAGGGAACATCAGTAGAGCTACCTCAAGCTAGATGGCATTGATTGCCAGTACTTAGCTGCTCATTGGATTCTGATCATGGCAGCTTCCCTCTAGTAAGTGGAGCAACTTGGACCATTTTTGTAGGTGAGAAGCTGACAGCATATAGCCTTCCTTATTTTGAAAGGTTTTCAGCTTCTGTAGGTCAGGACTAGAACTGGTAAGGGAGAAATCAAAGTATCTGCTATGTTTCAGTTGATACAGTTGGACTGTATCAAAGACTGGTTGGGTTGAATCCTATGGTTTTGATACATTCTTATGCTCATGAAAGATACAGATTTTATTTTTTCTCTTTCACATGAGAGAAAAAAGAACTTAAACATTTGCAAGGTTCAGATAGGACAAGGAGCAAAGTAGGAAAATGGCCAAAGGAGGAATATCTATTTGACTTGACCATTCATCTTCTTTCTTTAATTTTGGTAAAACTATGTACAAGCTTGCAGCATTTTCTGGAAATGGTCAGGTAACCATGCAATATTTCAAGGTCACATGACTGATATTATATCCTGAACAGCTATAAGGAGATCCTCAATGTTGTTGAAAATAAGTGCACCACATCTTTTTGGAAAGCTAAAGATAGAAAAAGACCAAAGAGAAGGAATGAGGATAGATGTATACACAGCCTAGCAATTACTATGAAGTTGGCAACTTCCTCTCTCTCCAGGTTCCCTACTGAGAATGACCATACCTTAACCATTTCAGTTTTGTCCATATTTCACTTGCCACTAGCCTTCCTGAAAGCATTGAATTAAAAAGGGGAGAAATTGACTGAGTACTAGACAGGCTTTTAATTGTTGGGAACAATGTTATGCCATTCTTGACAGGGTAAGAATGCATGTCTTATGTTTCTGCAACCTCTGAATCTCACATCTTCCAGTAGAATCACTTTGATCCTTACCAATCCACATTGCAGGCAAACAGATTGCAAATCCAGAACAAATCACAATGTTAGGTTCAGGGAGTGTAAGGCTGAAAATTAAAGAAATTTTGGGAAGGGGTTTCTTTGCCTTTTGTCAGGTTCATTTTTTAAAAAATCAGAATACAACAGACATCAAATAAAATGGATAGCTCTGTTCTGATTTCATCCAGCAGAAGTGGAACATGCATAGACTAATGTGTGAAAAGGAAGCAGACTGGTATCCAGTGAAGTTCATGGAACAGAGATGAAATATGGCCATTCCAGGTATCCCAAATATTGCCCTCACTGGCTTATTTTGCTGCCAGTTGCTCTGACACAAATGGGCTCAGAAAAACATTAAGTCTGACAGAGAACTACTAGCTGGCCTTCTTGACTCTCAGACTGTCTGTATGAATGATCACTATAATGAAATCAGCCTGTGATTCTGACTTTAACCATTGCTGATTATGTTGTGCCCATAGCACTCCTTCATTGCCCCCAGTCCCTTCTGTCTTCCTGCAACGTTCCAGTTAGCTATACCTGTCTCCTATCCTGGTCAGAAGCCATGTTGGATACACTCAATGTGTTGCTCTTAAATTCCCTCTTTCTCTTCCTCCAGCCCTACATTACTAACCCTTCTGGCTCATCATTTCCTTGTTCAGCTAGCTGCATGAGTCAATTATGGCACTAGGTATATAATTAGTTCTTAAATGTCCATGATAACACTATTCCCTGGCACCAGTTGATTGCAAGCTCACCATGCTTTGTTGTTAAACAAGGGATAGAGGATGGTATTATGATGAAACACAACTGCTCTTGACTGATGCAGGAACATCTTTGCATGAAGAATTTAGGTCCCTCAGAAATAACAAGTGTGAATATTTTGTGTGTTGCAACTTATTTATTTGTTGCAATTTATTTATTTATTTATTTACTTACTTACTTACTTACTTATTTAATTTATATGCCGCCCCTCTCCGAAGACTCAGGGTGGCTCACAATACATTTAAGAAAACCATTCTAACTTTAAGATCATAAACTTGATTTTGAAGCCTAATTGCAACTAATGGATTCAAAATGGCTTTTGAACAGTGTTAAGTTTAATAATGAATAACAATCTTTAAAATATAGCCTTTGATTTATTTTCTTGGAAAGCTAGCAAATTCCATTTAGACATCAGACTTAACCTACACATTGGAAAATTACTGAAGTTATTTTTAGTAAGATCTCTTTGCTGTTGGATGCAGCAGGGGGCAGGATTTTTCTACATTATGAAAACACCACCAATGTCAACTCATTTGTAACTGTGATGTTTATTTTTTTTTAAGTGAGATTTACAGTATAACAATACCAGTGTTTATTGTTACATTTCCTTATTGCTGTGTTTCTTGCATTTTTCTCCATGAAAGAACAGATAAAATGTAATATCAAGCAGATACTAACACTAAGTTTCCCAGGAGTAGTCTCTTATCTTGTTTAAATAGAAATATATAAACAATTTGTTGATAACACTCTAGGAAATATAACTTCCTGCTGGTCTGGAAGAGAAGGTTCAAGATGTCTTTTGTAAATTTTGCAAGTATGACCAAGGTCTTGTATATTTTCCATCTGCTGTAGTGTGAAATGGTTTGCAGCAGAATGTAGCTTGAATTTTATGCATAAATTGTGTGGCACATAGTTTTGTAAGAAAATGAATCACTATTTTTTTTATTCTATGTTTAAACTGTTGCAAGGATGCATTGCCAATAAAATACAATACATAGGAACAATAATGGAAAAAGCATAGTCTGATTAACAGGATACCTTTTAAATGTGCAGCCTCTAACTACCACAGTCAAGCTGCCTGGATGAGATGGGTTTGTAGTCCAGCATGGAAAGTTGTTGAAAAAAGCATACTCCAAAGGAACAGTTTTTAGTGCCTTTATGCAAAATTGAACATAATAAGGGGAGAAAGCTGATTATGCCTGTATCGATTTACTAGAAAAATAGAAGTGCCAGGGTTTTTTTCACCCAGCATCTCATTTCTCTCTCTCTCTCTTTTTTTAATGACCCTAGTATGAAGAAGGGAAAAAGCGAAGAAAGCCCAATTACAGCAGCGTTGACCTCTCTGAGGTTGAATGGGAAGACAGAGATGATGTGGTAAGTGATAGTTCAGCCACTGCTTGACAGAAAAGTCAATTGCACTCACCACCAGCTTGACTGAACAGCAGGAAGAGAAGAAAGGAAAATGATAAGCCACTTTTTAAAAAATGGGTACATTTTATTCTTATCTCATTTTGTGTTAGCCCGTTCCCAACAAATATAGTTCGGTTATACTTGATTAATGCAATGGGAGTTTCCAGGATGCTTCTGTTGTGTTTTAAATTTGTGTTTGTGTGTCTATATAAGTGTGAGTGTGTGGTTATTACTTTACTTGTTGCATTTACCAGCCCGTCTTCCTCTGGTAATGGAAAGCAGCTGAAGGGGGAAGGGCCTCCCTTCATTTCATTCCTACATAACTCTACTAACTTGAACTGGAACATTAAGAGAAAAAAGGGATCTTCAGTGCAACCGATGGAAGGGAGTGTAACAGGATCAGAGTCTTTCTGTATCAATACAATTCCTGAGTTTTCAGGTCTATTGTGCAAAGCCTCCCTTGTTTTTAACTACCTGGTCTGCTAGCAAAATCAGTAAATCACTAAGAGTGTAGATAAATAAATAAAATCTCTTTTTCCCTCACTTACTTTCTTTTCTCAATATATGCTATAAGAATCCTCTTACATCATTCATTATCCTCAAGTCAACCTTTTGTGAGCAGAACATACACAAAACAGTACTTTCCTAGAGGTATTGATCAAAGGGGCAGTTTCTTTGATCATGGAGGCATATGGAATCCTTCACAGCTGTTCACGTCTTAAGTTCATCTGATGTCTTCTCAAGTTCCTCATGGCAGCACATTTGCATAATGTAACTTTATCCTGTGACATGGAACCAATGGCAAGAAGCATTTTCTTTTACTAGTTCCTAATGTCCACCATATAAAGCCCAGTTTCTATTATCATGGAAGAGAAATGGCTTCTTTTTCCCTATTTTCAGTCCTGGCTTTCAGTCCTAGGATGGAAGTGGCCTAACCTAGGAAGCAGATTCTTACTAGATCGGTGTAGTCCCAGTCAACTCAAGGACTGCACTAGGCTTGAATGGCCTGTGGAGAGCTACTCTTCAGGGCCCATTGGGGAAGGAGACCTCAGGAGTTCCAAAGGGATGAAAGAGTGGCCATGAATATCTGCAAACTGGAAGAAAAAAGTGCCAAGAGAAAGGCCAAACATTGATCTCACAGAAATAATGGTAGATCTCATATATGCCTGGAACTACTGATACTAATACATTGTAGATGTAGGTAGGGTTGTTTTTCAACATGGAAAAAAAAGGGGGAATTAATGTTCTAAAGTAAATGTGGGAGAGATGTATTGTTTTATGATATACACTGCCCAGAGACACTTATTGAGATGGGCAGCTGTAGAAAATACAGAATGAATGAATGAATGAATGAATGAATGAATGAATATAAAAAGTTAACTGCATGGCTGACTAACATCATTTCCTGTTGCAATCCCATAGGATTCTTGGAGGCTTTAAATAATTATTAAAATAGTTAAGAGTACAATAAAAAGGATAAAAACCTAACAACCTAAAAAACAACAAAAAGCAATCCAAATCCTACTTATTTATTACATTTACACCATGCTGCAATTCCTACACGATTCTTGATGGTTTTACAGAATGTGAAAACCATTAAAACATCCACTTACCATACAAATCATAAAACTGAGCCAAGGTGGCACAGTGGTAGAGTGCAGTACTGCAGCTACCTCAGCTGACTGCTAGTTCAGCAGATCAGCAGATTGAATCTCACTGGCTCAAGGTTGACTCAGCCTTCCATCCTTCCAAGGTAGGTAAAATGAGGACCCAGATTGTTGGGGGCAATATGCTAATGCTAAATGCAATATACTATATGCTAACTTTGTAAACCGCTTAGAGAAAGCTGTAAAGCACTATGAAGCGGTATAGAAGTCTAACTAATAATAATAATAAAAAAAAACCCTACCAATTTTAAAATAAATCAAAAATTTAAATCCAGGTGACAATCCTCAGATGTTCTCTGGAAGATTTCCATCTTCCAGCTGTATTCAGAAGATCACCAAGGTCAGAATTGACCTTAGCCCTAATGGGAGGCATCCCAGAGGGTCAGCACTCGTAATAAGAAATAGCAGCCTCTTGAAGCCCACACCTTCTTTAAATGGAAAACCTTCTCCCATCTAAACTGAATTGGCTGGTCAATTCTAAGGGAGGAACATGGTCCTTCCAAAATGAGGGTAGTGCTGCCATGGTTAGACAAATATAGGTGAGATGAGTAGGAAGCAAAAGTTTAACAAGCCATCTGGATTCCAAAACTCCTTTGCTTTGGTCTCTTTAGTAACATTCAGATGTTAGATCAAAATAACAGCAGCACAGCAACAAAAATATGAACCAAATTTTGTCAAGACAGTTCTATCTTTCTTATGCTATAGTCTGAAATAGCAGAAGCTGGCTACTATTTGTAAGATGAAATGCATTTAGTTCTATATGCAGACAGATATAGTGACAGATTCACTATGTTCATGTTGTCCATCAAATGTCTTATCTGTTAACCTTTGCAGTTTTATTCTTTTTGTTCTAATCAAACTCCATATTGCTTCTTTCTGGTCATTCTGCAGTTCCCTCGAATGCCATTCTGTCTTTACAAGTCAATTTTCTGCTGTACTGTATCAAAAGTTTTCCTTATGTCCATGACTTAACCTTTGTCTGTTTTTCTGTTACTTCCTCCATAAATCTGATATTTTGGGCATGTTTCATTTTGTGCGAATCCATGCTGACTGTCCTTAATTAAATCGTAACTTTCCAGGTGTTCTCCTTTTGGTTTCTGTTATTTAGCTTTTCCCATAACGTCTGTACCAACTAAAGTCATGCCTTCATGTCTGCCTTTTCACAAATCTTTCCTTGCACCCTTCTCATATATCAGCAGTACATTAACAGCTCCTATATCCTTCCAAACTCCAATCATTTCTGAGAGGTTTTGAATATATCAACAGAAGTTTCCCATATTTACAGTGTCATGTCTTTCTGAAATCTGGGATTCATCACGTATCTCTGCCTCTGGAGTATTGTCAGTATTCAAATGTAGACATTTCTTGATCACTTTTCTCTGACTCAAGTTTCTGTCTGCCGCCTTCTCATGTGTGTGTCTGTGTCTGTGTGTATACACACATTTCTTCCTTGTCCACCTACCTTACTCGGGGTTTAAATCACAATATTATTTATGAATCATAATAACCTAAGCAATGTCTGTCTTTACTGTTAACTAATTTCTCCCATCTTCTGTGCCTCCTCAGGTCATACTGCCTGTAATATTTTGACACTTGTGGTCTCAATTCATAGAGATACATTTTGAATGCTTTCCATGTTTGTTCCTGCAGTTTCAACTTGAATAGTCTTCGTTAAAAGTATATCATTTTCTATTTTTTAAAAAAATATTTTGGCTTATTTTTATTTTTAAGATTATAATTGAAAATTAAATTGTCCAGCTCAAAATGTCTAATTTTCACAACCATTGGTGTTTCCTGATATTTCAACAAAGAAATCAGTGTACTTCTCCTCTGTACATACTGGAACTATCTGAGGAGTTGGTTAGCAGAGTGAGGTGTTGAGTAGATGCTCTAGGGCAGGGGTGTCAAACTCACATTGTCATGGTGGCATCATGTGATGTATTGGGACTTTTTTCCCCTTCGCTAAACCGGGCGTGGCTAGCACGTGATGCATTCAGCCTGCGGGCCAGGAGTTTGACAGCCCTGCTTTAGGGTGACTGAAACAACATTAAAACATCTGTAAATAAATATATACAAATAGAATTCATGTCAGACTGGGGCTCAGTCTTTGCTGTGTTGAAGTGTCCTTCAGAATGCTGAATCAGTCAAATGATCTCCAGAGGAACCTACCCAATGCCTCATTCTAAAGAAGGATCACCAGTAGTAGCCTCTGTTAATTGCACTAGAGACCCCTCCCCAATTCTTTAGTTGCTGTTGTTATGGTGGTAAATGCCACAACACAAAAGTGACCAAAGTACCTGTCCAAGACAACCAGATATCATAGCAGCCTTCTGAATGCCTCTCCTGCCAAGTAAAAATAACTTCTTATTGTCCTAATCTATTTCCATTATTGAAATTGTTCTTTCTTTGTTCTGGATACATTACATTTATCTTATTGGTTAGTATGAATCAAGCAGAAGATCAGTTCAGTAATCTACTGAAGGAAAACTATTCTGTATTTTGAATCCTATTTCTGGAAGATATTTGGATGAGAATAGCTATATTCAGCATGCTTTGGAGGTTCTTTCGTCCAAAGAAATAACACTAGAAAACACTTTTTTATGGGAAAATTCAAGGCAAATCTTGAACATTGTTATTAAAGCAACCAAGAGAAATAGGCAGATACAAAGAGTATTCCCAACCTGAAGAAATTAGATATGTTGGCTGGGATCAATACAGTTGTAATCCAACCCCCCATGGGAACACCAAATTGTGGAAGATGAGATACTAAAATAAATTGGATATTGTCAAATAGAATCACCCTAGCTGTATTCTTAGTTCTCATTAAATTGATAACTCCGTTTTCTTAACTACACTGCTTCTGATTTGTAGATGAGGCATATATATAAAAAAGTCAAACCATATATAAAAGAGACACTTTTTAGTTCTAAAATGGAGGCACATTTTATATTTTTATTTCATTATGTGAGGATTGTTTTATGCCAAAGCATGAAATAACCTGTGTCCCAAATACCCACTAAAGTTTAAATCCAGCTACACCTTTACCACCACAGTGAGAACTAGGCTGCAGATACATTTGAATCTATGTTGTTATTGTTGTTGTTGTTGTTGTTAGTTGAGAAGTTGCACCCATCACGACTCCGTGGACAACTTTCCTCCAGGCCTTCCTGTCCTCCACCATCCCCTGGAGTCCATTCAAGCTCACACTCACTGCCTCAGTGACTCCATCCAGCCACCTCGTTCTCTGTCATCCCAGTCTTCTTTTGCCCTCAATCTTTCCCAGCATTAGGTTCTTCTCCAGTGAGTCCTTCCTTCTCACTAGGTGGCCAAAGTAATCTATTGAATCTATACTGGCATCAAATGTCTTCTAGTGAATTGCTAAATGTCTATGGAGATTCTCAGTCATCCAGGTCATGGTTGTCTGAAGGTGCTTTTTCAAGAGGCAACTGGAGTTTCTTGTTTTTCCATTGAAGAAAAAAAAGGGGGGGAAAGTGCAAATGTATGTTCCCAACAGCTTGCGCCTGTCTTCAACAGTGAAGGGACACAGGACAGAGAACTTTCTGCAGCCAAGAAGGCTCTATGCACATTTGCAATACTCAAGTGACCCTGAGGACACAGATAAATCTCTAAATGAATGCAAATGACCAGCTGTCTGCAAGGAGTATAAATCCTTCCATTCCTCACCATCCAGTCAGAGCTGAAGAAGCTTCTTGGATGAGAATTGAAACATCTTCAAAGAAAAAAAACAAGAAAGTCCAGTTGCCTCCTGAAAAAACACCTTTGGGATAGTGAATTGTTACAATATAACTGTGGAAACGTCTTCATCTGCATATCAAATGAAGACGGTCTATTCTAATTTCATTCTATTGCTTGTCTACAATGAAATTTTGTTGTCATATCTCAAAATAGATGCTAATGTACCTTTTATGTAATATCATAATATGGTAAAACTGAGCCTTACTGCTTTCGTCAAGCTACTTTTGTACAGGCTGATTCATTCACAGTTCTTGCTCTACAAACTTGCTTACCAGTAGCACATAGAGTGTTATCTTTGGAGGGAAGGCCTCTACTCAGCAAGTAAGGTAGAGGCACTTTTCTGCCATCCCAATGGACCATACTGAAGGACATGGGAAGGGATGTAACCTGTCCTGAGATGTTGGACTGTTATGATGTAAATTGGTCTAAGAATTAGCCAGCGAACTTCCCATCAGTTATATTATTTTCTAGGCATATTCTCATAACTTGGGAGGGAATTAGCAATGATGGTTTTAATTACTGTAGGAAGCCATAACTGCGGTAGATGGGCATCCATCCCTGAAACCTATGCCATCCAGAATGCCATAACTGTTCTGCAAAACCTAACGTATGTTGTTTGTAACAGGGACCATGGATATAACTTGCAAAAACCTGAAATCCTAAAATAGTGCCAGGGACATGTTATTGGAATGTCCCAATAGAGAAGGATTAGAGGAGAGACAAATGACATTCTATTAAATCAGTGCTTAGGAAATGTCTATATTGCCTTGGCATCATTTTGTTAATGTGGAACTCTGTAGTAGCCATTTTGTGAGAGTTCTTACAATACACGATCCCAAATTTATCCGCCCTAAAAGATTGGGAACTTGAAGCACAGCATGCTAGCTCACATTCTCATATATTAATCCAGAATCAGGCAATGCAGTGGTGAAATGTAAAATTTGTTACTACTGGTTCTGTGGGCGTGGCTTGGGGGGGGTTAATATAACTAAGTGGATGTGGCCATTTTTTAAAAAAACTTTTAAAACCATTTTTTTCTACAACCTCTTCGGTTGAAGAGGTCGTAAAAAATGCTTTTAAAGCCTCTGATGATCCCAGCTGGCTTTCCTGATTGGCAGAAGCTTTTTTTTTCTTTTAAAAACATTTTTTCTATAACCTCTTCGGCCTAAGAAGTTGTAGAAAAAATGCTTTTAAAAGCTTCTGATGATCCTAGCTGAGCCGCGTGATCATCGGAGGCTTTTTTTTTTAACTTTTAAAAGCATTTTTTTGGCCCAAGAGGTGGGAGCAAAAATGCTTTTAAAAGTAAAAAAAAAAAGCCTCTGGTGATCGCGTGGCTCAGCTGGGCATTGGGGGTGGGCAGGGAGTTTTGCTACCGGTTCTCCAAACCACCCGCCTCCATCGCTACCAGATCGGGCGATCCGGTCCGAACCGGGAGCATTTCACCCCTGTATTTATCTATCTATCATCTATCATCTAAAATTTTGCAGCTGTGGGTGAGGAATTTGTTGATTTGTAGTAGAGACTTGGGCTAGATCGAACCTTTTCCAATAGATGCTTTTTTTGATATCAAGGCTTGTCTGTCTGTCTGTCTCCTCCCGTCTCGTTCGCAGAACATGGTGATGAGCTTCCGGGTCTCCGACTTGCAGATGTTGCTCGGATTTGTGGGCCGGAGCAAAAGCGGACTCAAACACGAACTGGTAACAAGGGCTTTGCAACTGGTCCAGTTTGACTGTAGCCCGGAACTCTTCAAGAAGATAAAAGAGATTTATGAGACTCGATACGCCAAGATCTCCGAACCGGGACAAACCCCCCAGCAGCAACCTCTCCCCCCACCCCCACAGCACCGACCTCCTTCCGAAACCCTTTCCATCCACTCGTCTTACGACCGCAACAGTGCAGTAACCAGGACTGGTCTTTCGACTACCCCCAACATAGACTATCCCTCTCTCTACGGAAAGTATTTAAACGGACTTGGACGGTTGCCGGTCAAACCAGTGAAGCCCGAAGTCCGGTTGGTGAAGCTTCCCTTCTACACTATCCTGGATGAACTGTTGAAGCCCACGGAACTCGGTGAGTTGGGCCCGGACGATCGCTGGTGGCCCTGGAGGCCTGGCCTTCCAGGTTCCGCGGACAGAGGTGGGAACAGACCATTGATGGGGCCTGGAGGAGAAGACCCATCAGTCAGGCCTCCTTTGCTCTTTCCCTTTCTTCTCTTCGAAGCTGTGGGCGGTCTCTTGTGGGATGGACAGATGGGTGGGTCCGGCTGGTTCCGAGGCTGGCTTAGAAGAATGGTGGGCCAGGAAATAGAGTTATGGGCAGAGAGGACTCAAAGCTTTGGGGAGCTGCTTAAAATTGGCCAGTTCTTTAGCAGATGCAAGGTATGCGGTGGCTCGGTGGCTAAGAGCTTGTTGATCGGAAGGTCAGCAGTTCAGGGGTTCGAATCCCTCGTGGTGCCTAACGGGATGAGCTCCCGTGACTTGTCCCAGCTTCTGCCAACCTAGCAGTTCGAAAGCACGTAAAAAAATGCAAGTAGAAAAATAGCCTCTTTGGCTTTGAAACGGAGATGAGCACTGCCCCCTAGAGTCAGGAACAACTAGCACATATGTGCGAGGGGAACCTTTACCTTTAACAGATGCAGTCCATTTTGGGAGAGGTCAAAGAAAGCTACCGTTTTCTTTTTCCTAACTTGGGATCCTGGGGGCCCTTGTAGTTCTGTATCTCGAGGGCTATCTATAATTGTGCAGGTCTATGACAACTTGGCACGGCCAACTCGCCACAAGACAACTCACCATGCCTAATTTGCCATGGGGCAACTCGCCACAAGACAAGAGTTACATTAATATGTCCCAAAAGGTACTTTTTCAAGAGGCAACTGGGCTTTCTGGTTTTTCTTTGAAGATGTCTCACTTCTCATCCAAGAAGAAACTTCCTCAGCTCTGACTGAATGGAAGGATTTATACTCCTTTCAGACAGCTGGTTATTTGCATCCTTTTAGAGAGTTGTTGAGGACACTTGGAGGTTTATCTGTGTCCTCAGGGTCACCTGAGTAGTGCAAATGGCTATGGAGCCTTCTTGGAATTGAAAGGAGTGGGTTGTAGACTGGAGATAGGTGATGTTGTATCCCCCCGCCCCTCTGTTGAGAGAGGGGTATTCAATTCAATTCAATCAAAGAGGTCTCTTTGACCCCTCTTTCAAACCAGTGGTCCTCTTTGTCCAAAATGTGGACTCTGCTTTCTTCAAAAGAGTGGCCTTTGTCTTTCAAATGTAGATGGACCTCTGAACCTTGTCCTGATGGGTTTGTTCTCCTATGTTGTGCCATGCGTTTGTGAAGTGGCTGTTTTGTTTCCCCAACGTACAGATCTGCACATGGCTCACTGCACTGTACTGCATAGACCACGTTGCTTAGTATGCATCCAGGTGTTTTGTCCTTGGGGTGGACAAGCTTCTGCCTTAGTGTGTACTTGGGTTTGAAGTGTGCATGTATGGCTGAAACCGAAACGTCTTCCAAGAAAAACCAGAAAGACTAGTTGCCCCTTTGGGAAAAAAAGCATTGGACAACCGTGACCAATATCGGAGAAATTGTCTAATCGAATTGTTAAAGAAAGGAAGCCAAAGGAGGGACCGAATAAAATGTGCAATGAGAAAAATTAAAGCAATTTTAAAAATGATTTTAAATACCGTATTTTTTCAGAGTATAAGACGCACCTTAGTTTTTGGGGAAGAAAATGGGGGGGGGGAATATTCTGCCTCTGCCTACCACGTATTCATCTCATTAGCGTCCTTAGCC